>CM022757.1:34794450-34849450 GCA_012411365.1 Ameiurus melas
TGAAGTGTTCGGAGTTCCCAGCAAGCGAGTAAACATTAACATTTAATGCATTTCGCTTTTCTCTAAATACAGCTGTACCTTTCTCCAAATCCATTATCTATTATTCACCACCACATACATTTGCACTTCTCTCAAAAGTGCCGTGCATCTCAGATGTTTGCTTTTAGAACCCAGGAGGTCAAATACTTGTGAGCGTCAACACACACACACACACACACACGGAGACAGCGAGTGCCGATTATTCAGCGTGTTTTCAAACGCGTCGTTTTATTCAAGCGAGTTCGTTTATAAAAAAAAAATAAAAAATAAATAAATAAATCAAACAACCCGGGAGAGCGACAGCGTAATGGAAGACGAGATGTCACTTGGGTATTTGGGCCCGGATTGGTGACGGATCATGAGATGATGTGTTGCGCAGAAATGGGAGGCGGGAGCGTGTGTGCGTGTGCTCGGGGTTAAAGAGACGAGGGCGCGATCGATGTTTAAAAGGCTTTGCTCCACAGGGACTCCCGTCAGCGCGCGCACACATACTTAGTCTTTCGCTGTTGTTTCTACGACTCGGCTGAATTAAAGGATTGGTGTAAACAATTCTGGAAGAGGAACAGTGGGATGGGTACAGTACGGGTCCGGGGCCGGGTCAGGGAGACTAGCTTTGGAGGTTGCATGGAATCCAACTACGGACGATGCGCTCGTACGAGCTTCCTGTTATAACGGCTGACGTCTTCCATGCATATCGGTCTCGCACTTGTTCAACGAATACGTTCATATTTGCTCGAATAACTCCTTGACGTTGATCTGCGCCTGGAGTTCAGCGTACCTTACACGGAAACGTAGAAGTAGAGCTCGACCGAAAGTGGGTTTTACCGACGACCGAGTCGGGCAGTGCCTGCCGATAAGCGATAAAAGCAACCCGTGGTTTTTAAAAGGGATACTGAATGAAAAAACACACAAAGTAAAATATTGTTTATTACAAAAAATAAACAGTACTGACCGTACCATGAAAATGTAATATTTATTAATAGTTCAAAGAGAGAAATAGAGTAAATAAAAGATATACGTCCAAACTGAACCAAGCAGTAACGCTCCAAATAACAAATAAAAAGACATCCAAAAAGAATTTAAAATAAATAAATAAATAAATAAAACACTTTAAATAACAACAACTAAAAAAAAAAAAATAATCAGTTATGGTTTTTTTGCAAGCAAAAATGTTTGCATTTGCTGGGGCTTTTTTTCCCCGACAATTTGCCAGTTCTTTGTGTGCGTGCGTGTGTGTTTTTTTTTTTTAGCGGAAATCTATTTGCGATTGCATGAACTAGTTTTGCGCAGTCTTTTGCAGTGATGTTTGTTGGTAAATGCGACCTTTCGAGCTGTACCCGTGTTCAGCGCACGTGACTCGAAGACGTGTTGCGACGACGATGGAAAATAAATAAATAAATCAATCAATCACGAAATCCGGGCGGGACTGTGAGATGATAAAAAAAAATGGGGGGGGGCGGGGGGTTGATTCATGAATTTCTCAGTCGATGAGAAAACTTCAGCTGCATCCGACAGGAGACATTTTAATTCCGACTCAAATCTGCTAAAAAAGGTTCGTCTGTCTAACGTCTTTCACTAGGAATGATATGTAATGTAGAAACCGGCAGGAGAGAGAGAGAGAGAGAGAGAGAGAGAGAGAGAGAGAGGGGAAAAAAAAGAAAAGCTGTTAAAAGTCCACACTTGGACATGTCGTTACGTGTTTAGATTCTGTACATCAAACTGAAGTGGAGTTGTGCTCGAGCACCCGAGCGTGAGCTTTACAAACAGAGAGGCTTCTTCCTTTCCAAAAGGATTAGCATGGAAATGTCAGTCTGGGTGAAGTATCCGAGACATAAAGTCATCACAATCGGTCTCCTTAACGGACCTGGTGTGCTGATCGGAATTCAGCAGAAGAACTGTTAGAGACTTGTCAGTCAGAGGAAGTGCGAGCTGAGAAGCCTGGAGATGGTTAAAGCATGCCCACACAGTGAATGTAGAAGATTCAGTGGTGGCACAACTGCGTTTTCATTACATTAGCACTGGTAGAGAAAGCATGCTGCTTACTAAGAATTCATTACAATGGAGAATGAACACTAGATTTTATACTATAGGACACTATTTTACTTTATATATTTTTTTTATTTTATTATTATTATTTTTTTTAAACACTACCTAACTTCACCTAAACAATAAAACACGACCCTTACACACCTCTCATGCATGTAATATAATAATATAATATATACACACAACCTGAACACCTTCTAATCACACACACGAATTACAATCCAAAAACGGGGACACACAGGAGAATCCCGAGGACAGACAGGATGAGAGAGAGACAGATTGAGTGTGAGAGAGAGAGAGAGAGAGAGAGAGAGAGATTGGGAGAAATACAGAGAGAGCAAGAGAGATAGTAAGAGAGAGAGAGAGAGAGAGAGAGAGAGAGAGAGAGAGAGAGAGAGAGACTGGGAGACACTGAATGAGAGTGAAAGAAAGAAAGAGCGCGATGGAGACCGAGAGAAACAGATATATTGAGTGAGAGAAGAAGCGAGAGAGAAACAGACAGAGAGAACGCTGATGTTATGAACTTGAAAGAGAGAGAGAGAGAGACATGCACACAGAGTGAAAGAGAGAGAGAGAGAGAAAATGCTCAAGTTTTAAATGTGAAAGACAGACAGACTGAAAGAGACAGACTGCCAGAGAGTGAGACAGTCTGACAGAACGAGACCGAGAGAGTGAGGGAGAGAGACAGACTGCCAGAGAGTGAGACAGACAGACTGAAAGAGAGAGAGAGAGAGAGAGAGAGAGAGAGAGAGACAGACAAAGAGAGAGCGCTCAAGTTTTAAACGTGGTCTCACATTCCTGACTTGAGGAGGGAAAGGGTAAAAAAGTAGGATGGGGGAGTGGGGGAGGGAGAGAAACAGAGAGAGAGAGGGAAGGAGGGAGGGGGTTAAGATGGCGCCAGACAACGTTTGAATTCCCGGCAGTCGACCACACACACACACACACACACACACACACACACTTTTTCCTTCGGTGGTATCTGTTACGGCGAGAGAACAGAAGAGTGTATGGTGACTTCCCCTTCAGAGATATTATTAGAATAATGTTCTCATATCCTTACACACACCCTCCACCATGCCAAATGTGCCCTACACGCACACACCCCTAACACACACACACACACACACACACACACCCCTAACACACACATTCCCAGATAAAAACAGACTGCAAATATGCCAAGAGCGTCAGCGCATGAAAGTTTGTGGAGAGAGAGAGAGAGTGCGGGTGACAGAGGAACAGCAGCAGTGTGTGTATGTGTGTGTGTGTGTGTGTGTGTGTGTGTTATACTCAACACAAGCAGGAGCAGAACGTCTTGAACACACTCGGTACATCTGATCGCTCCGTCTGTGTGTGTGTGTGTGTGTGTGTGTGGCGAGCAAGAGTACTTTCCCGGCCTTACCCTGTCTGCTTGTGTGGAGCGTGGTGTCCTGAGAAACATGCATGCTTTAACACACTGCAGTTGTTACACTCATGAGTCACCCTCATGACAACACACACACACACACACACACACACACACTCCTCCACTGCACACTGAATTTCCTTACACTCACGGTCCCTGAGCCCAGACAAGAGACCCTAAACATGGAAAACACCGACACACTGAACAAGCAAACCCTCCAACAAGGTTATGTCTATGTGTGTGTGTGTGTGTGTGTGTGTCTCCGAGACGCCGGCTTTTCCATGAGAGAACTGTAATGTGCGAGGCGCTCCATGTGTGTGGAAAAAGTGTGCGAGTTATGTGTGCTTATGTGCACAAAGCTTTTCCTGGAACAAGTAATGCAGCACAGGCTGGAGTGATTTAAGCGCTCAACAGGAATGTGGGAGGGCCACGCTTCGTACCAAAACAGATCACGGTGTGTGTGCGGCGCGTGTGTGAGAGAGAGAGAGAGAGAGAGAGAGAGAGAGAGAGAACGCACACCACGTGTGTGTTTCCCATGTTTGATGAACCAGAAAATGACCATCTCATTACTGGAGGCCAAGAACACCACAATGGCACTTATTCAAAACCAGGAAATGACTACAATTCAACATACTGTTTTGGATATATGAAAATAAGTAAGGGGTAAAACCCCTCGGGGGCGTGCTGTTAGAGGAAAATAATCCACAACAGGGCGGCGTGATATTATTTCCACCCATTTACACCCTTCTATTCCGATTACAATTTCGGATGTATGAATAAATGACGCATCATGGTCCTTAACTGTATTATGGTGCACTCGTATGGCGATTTTACACTGTGTCGCATCCGCACGTTCACACACACCCCCTAATGGTAGCGGAGCTGCCAAGCAAGGCGCTAACTTGAAATCGGGAGCAAGTTGGGGTTCAGCGTCTTGTCCAAGGACACTTCGGCAAGTGGAGTCACGTGGGCCGGGATTCGAACTCATCCATGACAGTTAAACAAACAGCACCACATCAACAAGTATACGCTGTTCTTTGTTAAATTAAGCACGTGACTTGAAATAGACCCGAAACTATAGTCAGAGCTGCTACGTAGAAACCAGTCAACACCTTCTGACCAATCAGAATCGAGTATTCAATAGGGACACGATTATTAGTTTGTACTTCTATACAGTGGAGTTCATGATTGCTGAACATTGGTGTCTTCTGGGAATCTTATGAAGCTTAATAAGATTTTTTAAACAAAATCAAATCGTTCACACCGATCATCCGGTCAAAAGTTTACACCCCCTTAATGTATTGTGTTGCCTCCTTGAGAATCAGTGAACGTTTGCACCTTGGATAATAGTCGTGTACGAGTCCCTCAGTGTGAAATGAAGGATCTGAACATCATATAGTCGCTGTTGGAAAGCGCTCAAATATGCAGACGATGCTGGAAAAGCAAAGAATGTACAGGACCTGGAGGATTTTTCTGAAGAACCGTAGGCAATATAACTGCTCAGGACAAACAAGGGACTCATGAAGAACTCTCACAAAACAGAAACACAGCGAATCTAAACACTAGCTATGATATGGACTAGGACACGGTATATACACACACACACACACACACACACACACACACACCGGCATCACTAGCCCCACAACTGCTGACAGCTGCGGGCAATACGGAAACACGCGTGACCAGCCGACACATGACAAGACAGGGCGGAGACATGACATCAACAATAACAAAAGACACGTGGTTATAGACGTGTCGGGATGTCCCTGCCGTCCACATAGAAGAAGCATGCGCATGCGCATCCGAGCTTAAAGCATGCTGCTTCACGGGGGAGTCATGACATTCATGGGCGTAAATTCAGTTATTCTTGTGTCTTCTTGACTATATTTAAACATCCGTTATGTGAAATATCTTATTCAGGGCAGCAAAATAAACTAAATAAATAACTAAATGCCATTTTTATGACCCCTCTTATTTATTTATATATTAATCAGTAACATTTTGCAGATTCTGCGAGCCGTATGTAAACTTATGACCTGTAAATGCATACGTTTATACCAACACACTAATATCTATAGAGCACCTAAAAAGTGTCTGATGTCCCTCAAATCAGACACTGGTTTTTGCAAACATACACACTATTTAGAAGCTGCCAAAATGGCTGATAATGAATTAATATTAATTTATAACAACTTGGTAGTTTCTAAAGCAGCTGTGGTGTTGTCATGCAGACAAACGGCACATCTGTACCCAGGAAAACAGGACGTTTCCTGCTCGGCCGTTTGTCCGAATGAGGTTACATTCCGCCATTACGAGAGGGTCTGGAACTCTGGACAAATAAATCATCTTAAAAAGTCTGACTTCTGTCCTATTGAAAGGACCGAGTTCATCAATAATATATTTTTTTTCCCCATAAATGACTCCGGAGCTTTAAATGGTTTTCATTCATTCACATACAACAGGCCATGACAGTAAACATTAAGAATATTGTTAAGATTCATTATCGTAGCCGTCGTTACAGTTGTGTAAACGTCGGGCAATTTTATCATCGTAACCTTTCGATCGGACATTTCGATCATTTTTAAACATCGTCGCTATCTGGACCCTCGGAGTCGACTCTTACGGGTTGTTTATTCAGGGTTCGACAGTACACGCGGTTTTACGTCACCGTTTTAAAAATGAAACTACTATTTGGACGTAGCAGCACAAGATTTTGAACCATGCAGCCTACCACCCTGATGTATGTATTTGCTTTACAAAAGCCTATATTGATTAAAGCGCTTTTCGCATGGGGGACAGTTCTCTCCCTCCCTCCCTCCCTCCCTCTACTTTTCTCGCTCTGTCTCGCTCTTGGTGTGCGTGTCTCGGTCTGTCTCACTCTCTCTCTGTCGGTCTCGCTCCGCTCCATGGATGAAAGGTCAAAATTCATACTCCGCGTGTCATACGGGAGACGCGCTCACGCTAGCCATGTTACATCCTTGTATTGGGTTAATCATCTGAGGAAGATTACACATCGGACGCTCTCGTCAGAAATGAATACGGTTCAGCGATCATTGCCTCCTGTGTAAAAATAAATAAATAAAGTTAATCCCTACCGAGAGTGCCACCGTTTAAAACTTTAAATGGCTTTCAACTGTAAAGTGAACATTAACTCGCGCCATCACCTTGATTTTAATCACAACGTGTTGAGTGAAAAAAAAAAAAGATGCTGGCTAGACAAAACAACCAACAGTCAAAGACTGACTTTCGTTTTCGTCCTGGGCAGAACCACTACAGGCTTTGATACGGTCACGATATTTCAGTGGGAAAACTTCTTACGTCGCAGCGTTAGCTAGTTCATACCCGTTACGTATGCATGTCGACTTATATGACTAGACGATTAGCACGTCAGAGCGGTAGGAAAAGTAGCTAGCTCATTACGGAGACGACAGCTGTCCACTAACCAGTGTTCATTACCAAAAATGAGAATGGACTACTCGAGAGTTGTAGATTTATCAGGTCCACTATATTTAGAAATGTCCCGGTTTCAGCTCCGACGGTAACTTCGGCGAAGCAAGCGTCGCTCGCTCCGCGTTACCGTGCGTCATCCGGAAAGCAGTCTGAATTGAAATGTGCTGAACAAACAGTTCAACTCGGTCAGAAATCTTCAGAATGTCAGAAAACAGAAAAACAAACTCCTCTGGAAGGTTATGTGAAGATAGCTTGGCTTCCCACCAGCCAGACAGTTCCCCTGTGGCTTCAGCATGGATCCAGACTGCATACGAGCATTCGCGATCGCTGCTCAAGCCAGGGGGCCCACGTGTAAATTCGTTCATGGTAGTGACATCACAACCATCAGAGATTCAAAAACGAGTTTCACGTATTCGAGAACAGAATGATGCGAGACTTTACCCAAGGCTTATAAAGTACCAGGGTTAGAAATGAACAGGGGCTCGTGGGAAAAAACACCACTGAAAATGAAATTTATTTAAATTGTCTTTACCTTTCTGTTAATTCCTGTTTTATTAGGAACCTTTGGTAGAGCATAAATATGTATCTATACAAAAAATAAAGAGCGATCTAGGTTAATTCAGACAATATTTCGGACGTCTCTGAAGGTACGTTTTAAACGATTTCTCTCTCTCTGCATCCAACTGCGTGCGGTCACGCGAGTGTTAACGTGCAGCAAAGGAGGAGTGGTTTTTGATTCAAAAGTATCACATCAGCCACGCAAACCCGGACACGCTATCGAACACACGAACAATACAAAAGCCAAGGACATCCAAGTCCACTGTAGAACTCTCTCAAATCGAGTCGTGGAAAACGGACCGGCTCAATGCCGAAACTCATGCCAATGCCGACCGGGCCATCTTCTGCGAGGCCTGAAGGTTGCCGCCAGCAGCGGCAAAAATCCAAGCTTTTATCCAGGTTTGTCTCGAGCATGGTAATTGTCAAAAAAAATAAATATAATAATTTCACTGAGAGACAACCGGAGAGTCTTTTTCAGAAAATTTGCATATTATAAAAATCCTGCTATAGCGTTAACATTTAGCGACTTAGCGAACAATGTTGTTTTACATAAAAATGCCCTCATAAAGATAATAAAAAGCCCCTGATGATCAATTCAGGGTTTGAATCTTTTTGAGACTGGAGAGATCAGTACAAGTTTTCGGTTCAACTTGGGGAAACCACTTGAAGCATTACTTTTATTTGTTCATCCCAAAACAGCTGAAAGTCTGTAATTTTGTCAATAAACCTGACTTGCAATGGGGGTTCGATCACTTTGATTGCAAGTGTACGCACTTAAAACGTTACGTCTCTCTCTACCACCGATACGGATCAACAGTTCTGATGACGTCACGCTGCACTTCAGCTTTTCTGTCCAATCGAACGCTCTGTAGAATCCGAAGTGTCCCGCCCCCCACAACATCATACACATCAGCTTGCTGAGGGATAGAAATCATAATCAATGAGCATGGCTTATAAATGTGTCTTTGCCTGTTCGAACGTGTGCGTTTCCTTCAGTTTTCCCCAAATGTAAATTGGTTAAGGAGGAAATGGTATTCGTGCCAGCTCACGGCTTTGACTAACTTTCGAGCGCGGCTGAACCCGGGCAGTGAGGTAAGCTAAACCTGATTGGCTATTTAAAAAAGGAGGACGAGCCACTCGATATGTCCCACTGATATGATGTGCCACCGGGAATTACGCCAACATATCGAATAACGCTGGGCACAGGGACTTAAAAGCGTTACAAGTTTTCAAACAAACGTGGCAGAAACTTTCACTGAGGAGAACATCCATACAAATAATTTCACTTCGAATATGCTTATACCATAAAAAAAAAAAAAACAATAAATGGTGGTGGGTTGTATGATTATTTACAGTATATCCAAATGTAAACACCTGCTACAGGAAGTGAAGTCACACCGTAGTGAGATGTGTAGAGATGAGGGAGATGGGGGAAGGAGACTGGCATCAGACCCTCGCTGGAAGTCCAGCACGTGACTGTGTGTATGTGCGCGTGTTAGAATGTAGTGTGAGGGGTCAGTGTCACACACACACACACACACACACACACACACACACACACACACACTAGCCCCCACCCTGTCCACACAAAAAGGGTCTCTGTGTTTCCTGACAATCCATAAATGACACCAACACATGGATGAGCTCCCAGTCCACGCTGCCATAATGGATGCCTGTACACACACACACACACAGCCCCGATACATCACATACACACGCCCCCTATTGTTCTCACTAGGGAAAAGTCAGCAAAACACTACTCAGCCACAGGGAACATCCTACCCCTGAGAGTTTGAATAGTGGCTTTTGCATTGCCATATTCACCAAACCCCTGACGTAACGGACCACATTAAGGTTGAACAACTGGTGATGGGACGGTTGTAAAATCTCACCACTGCCAGAGAACCACCGTTAGGCCCTTGGGCAACGTTCAACCCTTCAACTGTTTTGTCTGGACTGGATTAACTTCATCGACGTTCAGCATGAAAGCAAGAAGAAAAAAAAGTGTTCCTGCATGCACGACATTGACACAATTGTCCTTCTTGGTTACAAAAGAACAGCATGACGGGACGTCTTTCTGAAAAAGACTTCGATGAAAAAAAAAAGAAAGAAAAGAAAGCCAGTGTGCAAATAAAGATCACACACACACAGCTTGTTGAAAGGGAACATCAGCATGTAAACAGAGTGAGAGGTGAGCGCTGATAGTAAACTGGTTCCATCCAGAGCAACAGCTGCACAGCACGCTATACACTAAAGTTCTCGCTTAGGTTACTCCAAATCTCAACTCAAACTATGGCACATACATTCACTGCAGAATAGCTCTCCAAGTAAGTAAAGCCGAGTGATCCATACACACAAAGCAAAAAATAATAATAATCCGTCAAATACAGCTTAACTATAATTCTCTGCATACATCATTGTGTGTGTGTGTGTGTGTGTGTGTAAACATCAAGAGGCAACATCCATTACTCATTAACAGTAGCAGCAATTAGTAGGATAGGTTTCACAAATAGCACAGACAACTGTTGATCATTTTAAGCTTACAAGACTGGATTTCAGCACCGAATGAAATTTCGGGCTACTTTAACTAACTAGTGACTTCACATTAAGGAAAAACACCCTCAGCCAGTAAAACAACACGATTATCCCAAACAAGCACTGCTGGCTATTTTCCACATTTAAAAAAAAGAAAGAAAAAAAAAAGGATGTTTTGTGAGGCTGGTTCTGTCCAAGAGTAATTACATTATAAACACGGCGTGGATAAAGAGCGCACATCAGACTGGAAGGAAAATGTTAAATGTGCGTCTCTTATTGTCAGTGATTCATGTGGTAAAGGCTTTTGATGAAGCAGATAGTGTTTTTGTTACATTCACACACACACACATCTTATCAGGATGTACAACCCTCAAAATAACAAATTGTCTCAGCCACCTGTTGCCATGGAAAACTCATGCTTTCAGAGAAAGCCCTTTCACCGCAAAAAGACGTTCGACCTATATCGCTGTGGGTGTGTGAACCTACAGGTAGGAGCGTGCACTAAAGCAATACTCAAAATCTGATAATGAGAGCAGCCACATCCTCTTCTCAGTACTGTATCACTTACACACATACTCGCAGAGCATCTAAACTTCCCGTGGAACTACTGGGGTCACGACGCTGCCCGCGGAGTCAGAGATCGACAAAACCACAACGTACTCGTAGTAGCTGGCGGTAAACGAGTGTGCCACTTAAACATAAACACAACAATGTGACATCGCCAGACAACTCTTTGATTTAAAACCAAGTGAAGCGGCATCTTCTAAAGCTTTTTTCCCCCCCAATTATATATTTTTTTTTAATGCCGTGTGACTAAACCCTTCGGCCTGTTACGCCAGTTTTGTGTGTCCGGACAAAAAAAATAAATAAATAAAAATAAGTGTCATGTAGACTCGAAGCAAGTCCACAGTGGAGGTATTCATCTCTAAAATGTCAGTCAGTGCAAGTTACAGTGGGAATCTTTAATGCTCAGGTAAAAGGAAATCGAAACCAAAACCAAGTGAAAACAGACTTCGTCAGGTCTCTCTCCATTGGAGGCACCTTGAAACGGAATTAGCTCGCATTTTTTTTGCTCATGAGATCAGATATGGTCTGATAATCCATAAATCAAAAGGCCGGCATGGAGAAAGAAGTGGGTAAACAAATCAGGCTACAGGCTGGCTAGTGAGGTCGGTGTGTGTTTATAGATTCCTGGGGACCAAATGCGCTCAAAAGGATAGGAACTTGTGACAGGCTGGACCTTGTGGGGACATCTTGGCTGGTATTCAAACCAATAATGAGCTTAATTAATAATTCGATTAGTGAAAGTCCTCACAAGCACAGCAAGTCCTCTCTGTCTGTGTGCGTGTGTTGGAGGGGAAGAGTTGCTTTAAAGAGGTCACACTCGTCTAAACTTTTGACGCCGTAACCTGAAAAAGTGGCGACTTTGGTCCCTTCGTGGCGTAAATAAATAAATAAATGAAAATAATAAAAAAAAAGGCAAGTAACTAACTTCCCAGGGGTTTCAAAGGCCGAATCCCAAATGGCTCCCACTAGTGCACCGAGTAGCCTACAGAATCCATCAGCTCATACGTTATGTAGTGCGTTTACGTAGGAAGGCATTTGGAACACAGCCTCGGATTCCTCAACAGCCCACAGAAGCGTCCTGATGGATAGCGAACTAGCTAGCTAGTTACAAACCATCATCATGGTCATTAAAAACCCACTCTAACTCGCCCAAACTTCAGCCGAAACAACCTCACGGGTGAACTAAAATCACATTCGAAGGAAAAAACAAAACAACAAAAAAAAAAAATAAAAAACAAAAAACACACAAACACACACACGCGTGTCGAGTTGTGAAGAATTCTGCTCGTTTGGTTCGGAAAACGGGTGTAACGGAGTTCGTCCAACGGTTAACGCTTGGTTTCCATTTGAATCGGTTTCATTCAAAGCTCGCGCTCGTTTCAAGGACAAAAACGCTCGCGACGGACAAATAAACAACAACAGGGCTTCACCACTGGTTCACTGACTGTATTTAGTCACGTGTGTGTGTGTGGTGGTGGTGGGTGTGGGGGGGTTAGTACCTGGTAATTTAATCGCTACCCGCGTTGTGTGCGCGCAAAGTTATGGCGGTTCAACAGGTAGAGAGGCTCAACGATAAATCGTGATGGAGGCAGGCATCCGCAGCGTTTCTCACCAAAAACACCACATCAATCCTCACCTGCTTTAATCACCATCAGACAGCACTTATCTGTGAATCTATAACCTGTAATCGATTCGACCAGGGCTTGGCTGGATTCAGGACTACGTGTTAGATTGATAAAAGTCAATAAAGTAGAGCGCCTGCTGCCATTTTATGGTTCAGCGAGTTGACAACAGCGCGCGCGCACACGCACACACACACACACACTTTTAAGGCGGCTGTAGCTGGCTGGATTGAGACATGCCAGCACAGGAGCAGATCCTGATCACGAAGCCGATCTGTGCGACACGTTTCCTCGGCGAAAGTCCGTGAAACCGAGCTAAACCGTCTTTAAAAAAAAAAAAAGAAAGAAAAAGAAAAGTCCGCCTCGAGCCACGCACCGGCTTTGTTATTGTTCCTGAGAACGAGTTGCGTTTCAACACACACACACCGAGGTCTGGTGCCTAGTCTCTAAATACGGAGCTCTCGACTAGGGTGAAATCTCGGACTGGGCGCGCGCACGCAGGGATTGATTGACTCGTGAGGGAGAAATGGGTTGTTGTTGTTGTTTTTTTTAATGAATAAATCAATGAGTAATAGATGAAAAATAATAGTAGTAAACTTACCCGTTTCACCGGGAGTTTTCATGATGTCTTTTCAGCGTGCAAGCAGAGTCCCGTTCGGCAGAGGGCGAGAGTCGGCCTCACTCACGAGCCGGAAAAAAAAAAAAAAAACGAGAAAGAAACTAAAACTTTCACTAAAAAAAAAACGTGCAGCCGAGGACGCGCTCGCGCACTTCTCTGTTGAGTCTCTCTCTCTCTCTCTCTCTCTCAGCCGGAAACCGCCGCACAGAAGACTTTTTGGAGGAGTGTAAAGCGGCTCCACACTAAACTACTACACGGGGCGAGGTGACGCGGAGTTTTCCCCCGTCCCGAGAAGCGATCAACACTGTCCCGCCGAGAGCGGAACACACACCGCACAGGCTCGAGCTCCAGCTCCGGGTTTAGTGTTGCGCTCGGTCACGCGAGTCGGCGTTTCTTCGAACATTTTTCTTTCTGTAACAGCCAGCGCGTCTCCAAAAAGGTCGCCACCGACTCGCAGTAATTTAGTCAGCTTCCCACTCCCTCTTTCACACTGACTTTTTTTCTCTCTCTCTCTCTCTCTCTCTTTTTCTTCCTCCTCCCACCATACACACTCTATCTGTCCTCCCCCATTCCTCCTCCTCCTCCTCCTCCTCTTTCTCTCGCTCCCTCAGTCTCTGGTGTCGTGTTTCTCTGCCCGCCCACACGGAGGAGGAGGAGGGGGCAAGTGGGCGGGGTCACGCTCAAGTCCTCGCCCGAGTCACACCTCCTTTGAGCGTGAGAGCGGGACGGACGCAGCGTCGCCGACGTACGCGTCGTCGCCATGGAGACCGCCAGCCACCGTTCGTCCGTGATGACGTTACCACATCCGCGTCCTACGGCTCCCTCCGAGAAGACAACAACGTGCCAAAGCAGCGTCGTCACGTCAGCGACGTCAAGCAACAAGTGAATGAATGAATTAATTAATTAATTAAATCGGCGTAAGTTCCTTTCATCTCATGCTAGTTGTGAACACAGATGAAACATGTCCGAAACTGCATACGTGGGATACAGCTCGTGCACTATTTTGACACTGTTTATTAGCGTCGCAACCAAATATCCTGGAAAAGATGTCAGGCTACAAGGAACAGATTAGGCCTTATCTGAAGTTCCCATTCAAAACAAGCAGACTGAACACACACACACACACACACACACACACACACACACACACACACACACACACAACTGCAGTTCAACCATAAATCATTTAACACTCTGTGCTGAATGATTCACTTGCCATAAGTGTGTTAATTAAACTTGCTTGTAAGTATACTTGGCCATTCTCAGGCGAAATAGCTAACAGAGTGATTAAATTGCTCTCACACACATTGCTTCCTTTAGGCTAGATGTAGCTCAACTGAAAAATTATAGGACAAGAAGAGCCTTAATGTGAGTGATTTATATCACGAAAACTCCTGGAGGAACAACAAAGCAACCAGAGCCGACCAGAAGCCGACTTTAGGCCCCGAATTGAAAACACTTTTGACCTTAGGCAGGATATGAAAATAAACACATAACACAACCCTCTTACTTAATACTGTATAACAGTGTGAAGGACCAGTGTGTGGAAAGCAACTGTGTGAATCCGGTGTGATCATTTAAATGTGAGCTGTTTGCTCAAGCAAACCCTACACATCCTGTTTAAGTACCAATAACTACAACCATGACTCTCTCTCTCTCTCTCTGTCTCTCGATCTGTCTCTCTCTCTCTCTCTCTCTCTCTCTCTCTCTCTCTCTCTCTCTCTCTCTCTTGTCACACTTGGGAAGTGTAGCTCATCTCCTCTTGCAGAAGTAGTTGGCTTTTTCACCTCAAATGAAATCGCCTGTGACTGTAAATCTATCAACACAAAATGTTTAAAGATTACTCAGTCCTATATACAGCGGTACTTGCAAATTCGTGAACCCTTTAAAATTTTCGGTGTGTCTGTGAAAATATGACCTAAAACAACATCAGATTTTCAGTCCTAAAAGTAGACAGAGAACCCAATGAAATAAACATTTCAAACTATATTCTACTTGGTCATTTATTTACTGAGGAACTAATATCACATAAATGTGAGTGGCAAATGGATGTGAACCTTTAGGATTAACAATCCGGTGTGAGTGAGCACCCTGGTTTATTTAAAGAGCATTGATCTATCAAAGTCTGATCTTCACGACACATGTTTGTGGAAGTGTATCATGGCAAGAACAAAGGAGATTTTCGAGGACCTCAGAAAAAGAGTTGTTGCTCATCGGGCTGGAAAAGGTTACAAAACCAGGTCTCAAGAGTCTGGACTCCACCAATCCACTTTCAGACAGATTATGTACAAATGGAGGAAGTTCAAGACCATTGGTACCCTCCCCATAGACCAACAGAGATCACACCAAGAGCAAGACGTGTAATAGGTCACGATGTCACAACAGAACCCAGGGTAATTTCTAAGCAACTCTCTTTCATTAACTAATTTTAATGTTCACGAGTCCACCATCAGGAGAACACTGAGCAACAGGGGTGTGCATGGCAGGGTTGCAAGGAGAAAGCCACTGCTCTCCAAAAAGAACATTGCTGCCCGTCTGCAGTTTGCAAAAGATCATGTGGGCAAGCCAGAAGGAAAAATGTTGTATGGATGGATGAGAACAAAATAGAAGTTTTTGGGAAATGAGAAGCATTATGTTTGGAGAAAGGAAAACATGGCATTCCAGCTTAAGATCCTTGTCCCATCTGTGAAACATGGTGGTGGTAGTATCGTGGTTTGGGCTTGTTTTGCTACATCTGGGTCAGGATCAATGATGGAACAATGAATTCTGAATTACACCAGTGCATTGTAAAGGAAAATGTCCATGAACTGAATCTCAAGAGAAAGCAAGTCAATGACCTCAAGGACACAAGTTTTTCTAACAGAGAATGATTAAAGAAGAACAAAGTTAATGTTTTGGAATGGCCAAGTCAAAGTCCTGACCTTAATCCAATAGAAAGGTTGTAGAAGGAATCAAGCAATTCATGTGAGGAAACCCAACAACATCCCAGAGTTGAATCTGTTCTGTTCTAAAATTCCTCCAGGTCGATGTGCAGGACTGATCAACAGTTACCACAAATGTTTAGTTGCAGTTATTGCTGCACAAGGGGGTCACACCAGATACTGAATACTTAGGATCATATACCACTCACAGAAACGTAATATTGGATCATTTTACTCAATAAATAAACGACCAAGTATAATATTTTTGTCAGGGTTTGTTTAATTGGGTTCTCTTTATCTACTTTTAGCACTTGTGTCAAAGTCTGATGATGTTTTCGGTCATATTTATGCAGAAATCTTGAAAATTCTGAAGGGTTCACAAACTTTCAAGCACCAGTGTAGCTCATTCCCAATAAGCTTCATCCTGGACTAAGTAATTAATACAAATGTTTCAAATCTGAAGATAGTTTTGTTTCGCATGCACAAATATACACAAGCTTGCGATTTATTATCCTTGGTTAAATGTATTGAGTTTATCGGCTACTGTGTTTTTTAATTTAAAAAAATGTAAAGATTCTTTTTTCCTCACTTGGAAAATTGTAATAAGTTTTTTTTTTTTTACATCCAGAAATGTAATAGAAGCACACTACAGTTTGATAAAGTTGAAAATTCCAAGATGGCAGTGTACCCAGGTGCGGTGGCCCTGCACTGCCCAAAATGATTTGCGATGATATCTTCCATTGGTTATTCAGACAGCTGATGCTACTACAGACATAAGTACAATATTTTGCTGCATTTGCACCTGTATTTGTTCAATGACATTAAATTCCACCGCATTAACGATCGAATCGATAGTTTAGATATCTGAATACCTAATAAGCTGCATTCCAAATAAAGTTATAAGACCAGGTGCTGCTTTAATAAACATCCCATAAGTTAAGCATAAGAATGAGAGGCATTTTTATACGGTAAAATTTCTGTAAAACTCACAACCCCTCCATACTCTCCAGGCCTTTTTTAAAGCAATTTTTTATATGATTTCATTGATTTAGTACTTCTTGCAATTTCTATTTGTTACAGCTATTAAATGAATAAAAACGGCTTAATAATAATAATAATAATAATAATAATTCTCATGAATACACAGTGTGAATGTATCTCTTCGCAGACAGAATACATTTATGAGGGGAAGTTGCTGTTTGCACCTTCATTGTCTTTTTCTTGTTGTTATTTACGACAATGAGTGCTGAAAAACGCAGACAATTCTGTTCAGAGAGGAAACAGATGAGAAGCCACAGAAAAATGCAGTGCGTGTGTGTAGGAAAATGGCTTTGCCCTTGACTCCCCAGGGGAAAAAAGGAGCAGCTACTGTGATCTGCACTTTCCCACGTCCATATACGCCGTAAACATTATCTGCTCCGGTTCAGACGAGTTCTTTCCTTTCCAATTCTCTGAATTTTCTCTCTCCTTCTCTATTATTCCTTTGACTAGCACTTGTGCTGACTCGCTATATCTCTCTTTATCTCGCTCGGTCTTTGTAACGAAGGGCCTTCAGCAGAGGAAGTGTGGACGGTGAGTTGAGAGGAATGGGAGTGGGGGAGAGAGAGAGAGAGAGAAAAGACTGTGATGTGCAGTGCAGTAGAGTGAAGAGGAGAATGGATGAGGTGCATGCAAACGAGTAGTAATTGAAAGGCCTGGGAATAATGACTCAATCTTCCCATTCAAACATCATGGTACTTTTTCTCTCATGGTTAAAGTACATAGCACATCGTGCTCACTGATGACCGCTGTGTTATTCTCTGTCAGTTCCTCCATTTCTCCGTGTCTCTCATCTCATTGTCTATTGTTCATTTTCTGTCATGTACATCACTGCTTACTTTCTTTCTCAATAGTGTATTGTATACCTTCACACACTTTGCTCTGGACATCGGACTCCTGTGTTTACTCAGAACATATATGAACTGGTGTTGACATGAATGCGTGAATCAGTGAACTGTTTTGGGCCTGATGATGACCTCATGACCTCATGACTAGATCTATTATAAGGAAACCCCTTGTGCAATTGAGGGTTAAGAGTCTTGCTGAAGGACACTGCAGTGCTGGGATTTGAGCTTACAGCCTCATACAGATGTGTAATACATTAATCGAGCTGCCGATGCCCCCTGCATTTACCACGGCAATTGGGCAACCTTTGGTTTTCGGAAACGAGGACGGCTTTGCTCACATAAGAGCAGAGTTGTGAAACTGAGCTATAAGTAATTCTCTCATGAAGTTTAGTGTCTCACCCTAAAGATGTCAAACGCTTGGTCCAGTCGCCTACACACAGGTTGGTTGACAGAGTCATGTGTATTTAGGGGCAGTGAGTAACCACTTGAGACTTACAAACAATAGGAATGGTATAATGACTTGGTGCCATGAGTGTTTGTATATTATGTGTAATATATTTCCTGTAATTCAAATCCAGTTTTTAAACAATGCACAAAATTTGACATTTAAGGTGTGGCTAGAGTCCATGGGAAGCCTGTGGCATTTTGATAGGGGAAACACACACACACACACACACACACACACACACACACACAATCACTCAGAGCTTTAATTAAACATACCTGAAAACACAACTTAAATCATTTTAATATTATATATATATATGAGAAGTTCTGCTCAATTCAGTTCCTGTTCAAATCAAAGGCTGCAGAAAGTGGTGTCAGGTTCACACCACTTCATAGTTTAACCTTCTCACTCAATTTCAGTATCCTGGACAGGGTCATGGAGGATCTGGAACCAATTCCAGAAGATGGAAATACACGCTGTATCGTACAGCACCATGCACACACATTCACACCTAGTGGCCATTTAGAGTAGCCAATCAAGCTGCTATGTTTTGGGGTGGGAGGAAACCAGTGAACCCAGAGGACACCCATGTGGACACAATGTAGAACAGCCACTGAAACGCCACACATGGTCTTGACCCAGTAGGACCTGACTATTAGGAGTTTTAATTCTGGTAGCTCCAGTTCTCAGTCGATTGCTAAGGATAAAGTGTCACAAAGATTTACATTAAGTGGGCGCACGGTGGCTTAGTGGTTAGCACGTTCGCCTCACACCTCCAGGGTTCGATTCCTGCCGGGGCCATGTGTGTGCGGAGTTTGCATGTTCTCCCCGTGCTGTGGGGGTTTCCTCTGGGTACTCTGGTTTCCTCCCCCAGTCCAAAGACATGCATGGTAGGTTGGTTGGTAGGTCGGTAAATTGTCCATAGTGTATGAATGGGTGTGCGAGTGTGTATGTGATTGTGCCCTGCGATGGACGGGCACCCTGTACAGGGTGTACCCTGCCTTGTGCCCGATGCTTCCTGGGATAGGCTCCAGGTTCCCCGCGACCCTGAAGAAGGAACAAGCGGTTGAAGATGGATGGATGAATGGATGGATGGAAGATTTACATTAAAACTTTAAAAGCTGGTTTGTACTTCTCCATTGAAGCAAATTCAGATATCTGCTCTGTGATGAAGAGAAGTGGCTTATGGGTAAGTGTAGCCTTAAGCAGGGGCTTTCAGGCAAGGCTTAAAAGTCCTCAGTTTATGTCAAACTTCCTGATATTTCCTAGTTTATTTCCACTGCCAGAATATTTTAAACACTTTTGCTTAATTATTCTTCTTATTATAGTCTTAACGTTTCATTATGTGAAGTAGAGCCACATCAAGTGCATAAAGTTTCAACAGGGCCAATGGAATCTGGGCGATGCTGAGGGAAGTAGGCATTCATGGGCGTGTGTGTGTGTGTGTGTGTGTGTGTGTGTGTGTGTCAGTGGCCTCTTTGTCATCAAAGAAACCTGTTTATTTTCAAGCTTGGCGCTCCAACTGTCAGGGGCCGCATAATACCCCACCATGTCTGAGTCTCACTCCTTTCACCCTCCCGTCTCTGTCTCTTTCTCTCTTTTTCTGTCTCTTTTCTGTATTTCCCCCTCGTGCCCACATAGCCCTTCCCATAAGGGTCATGCCTCATAGTTTCATCTTCAACTAATGTTCTTTGTGTCGTGTTTTCACCTGCTGCCCAGTGTAACACAGAACTGACAATCCCTTCTCTCTCTCTCTTTCCCTACCTCTCTCTCTCAGCTGGTTTTCACACATGAGTAATAGGATTACCACATACAGCTCTGAAAAGGACAGAGGCTAGAGAGGAGGAAAAACAGAAGAGGAGGAGGAGGAGGAGAAGGAGGAGGAGGAGGAGGAGGTATAGAACACGAGGGAGGAAGTGAACGGAGGCGTCAGTCGTGGGGTAATGAAGGGAGCAATTAGAGAGCGACAGAGAGTTTGCGGAACACGAAGAAGGTCAGAATAGAATAGATCAGGGACAATGTGAGTGTCATTAAAACCCTTGTCTGACAGAGTCTATAATATTCCAAGAGCGAGAGAGCATGAGGTACTGTCTGGCTGTGTGACAGTCGCTATATTAAGCACAGCATGTGTTGACAGTGTGTCCAGTATCTTGCTAAGGAACAAACTCTTCCTATTGGCACAGATCACTATTTCCCATTATAGTCTCTCTCTCTCTCTCTCTCTCTCTCTCTCTCTCTCTCTCTCTTACTGACCGGACCGTCCACCCCTTCATTCCAGGGCATTCGCTGCAGACAGATTTGGACTTGGCTCTGCCACGGCTGCCCCAACCAAGGAGCCAATCAGAGGCCAGATATAAGCTGTATGCCCTCCCTCAACCCACCCTCAGAGTCGCTGTGGTAATTCTTCTCTCTGGCACTGAGGAGATGGCATCCGCTTGCCCCTAGTTACCCCCTTAACGAAAGATCACATATCCTACCACGCAAGTACTTGAACGCACACTGCAGGGTGTTGCGCTACTTCATGACCATTTATTGAGTCACATCTCACTCACAGGACTCATTATGAAACATTTATTGAAATTATGCTTGGAAATTGTGATGTGTCTATGTCTAATACTCTCTCTCTCTCTCTCTCTCTCTTCATTACATTTATGGTGCTCTAGAGACATACAGAGACAGGATTTTCTAGCGTTTCTAATGGGAATATTGTTGAATTTATGGTATTGAAAAATGATGGTCACGAGAAACATTGAGATATTTACACTTAAATATACCAGAAAGTCTGCGTCTGCGTGTTTATGAGTGTATAGTGTTGGTGTGTGCAGGATGTGATGTGTAGAGGGTGTGCGTGTGCCGTGGGCACTGTAGTAGTCTAATGACTCATCTATTGATATGCCCTCTTCAGACGCCCCCGTTGTTTTTGAGTGTTCGTTGTAGACGGAACAGAATGAGTCCATGCTTCCATATGCTTGTGAACGAAGCTGTTCTAATTCACTGCCTAAAAGGCCTAATATTCAAAGCTAAGGTGTACAGCGTCTGGGTCGCACATATGTTTGCAGCACATACACACGCATACGTACACCTTTGCCTTCTGGGCTGAAGGACTGTGTGACAGTGTGACAGTGGCAGATTGTGAGTGGGAGCAAAAATGACTGACGAATCCTCTGACCAATCTGTACACAGCTCTCAGCGTGATACTGAATGATTATCTTGAGCAAACGTACAGAAACCGCATATCCCACGCAGGGATTTGTTATCAGCCGAGTGTTTTTTTCAATAGGACTTTTGCATGTGAACTCGATAGAAGACAAATGAGCATGTTCAGTGTGGCTACACTAGATTCTTGTTTATACTTTCTGTAAGTATAGGACGGTTCTGATCTAGGGTTGCTAGACTGGGTGGAGATATTGGGTGTCGCATTGTAGCACTTTCCTTGAAGATTTTTTTTACTCTGTAATTCACTATAGTGCACTCTGGAAATATTATGAAACAGTAACCGTTTTTACTATGATATTCAATGGTAACTATAGTAACTACGGTATGTGGTTAAGCTGGAGTAACAATGACAAGAAAGGAAGAAAGGTTCAATCTCAAAGCATCTCTCAAAGCCCAGATCGACGTGATAATACACCAATCATCCATAACATTAAAACCAGGTGAAGTGAATAACATTGATTATCTTGTTACAGTGGCACCTGTGAAGAGTGGGAGATATTAGGCAGCAAGTGAACAGTCAGTTTTCGAAGTTGGTGTGCTGGAAGCAGGAAAAATGGGCAAGCGTAAGGATCTGAGCGACTTTGACAAGAGAAAAATTGTGATGTCTAGACGACTGGGTCAGAGCATCTCCGAAATGCCAGGTCTTGTGGAGCAGTTCCCTGTATGCAGTGGTTAGTACCTACCAAAAGTGTTCTAAGGAAGGCCAACCGGTAACAAGGTCAAGGACGCCCAAGGCTCAACGATGCGTGTGGAGAGCGAAGGTTAGACCGTCTGGTCCGATCCCACAGAAGAACTACTGTAGCGCAAACTGCTGAAGAAGTTAATGCTGGTTGTGATATAAAGGTGTCAGAACACACAGTGCATCACAGCTTGATGCGTATGGAGCAGTGTAGCCGCAGAATGCCCATGATGATCCTTGTCCACCACCGAAAATGCCTACAGTGGGCACGTGAACATTAAAACGGGACCATAAAGCAATGGAAGAAGGTGACCTTGACTAATGAAGCATGTTTTCTTTAACATCATTTGGACGGCCTGATGTGTGAGCGTCACTCACTTTGAGAAGAGCCAGCACCAGGATGCACTATGGGAGGAAGGCAAGCCGGTGGAGGAAGTGTGATGCTCTGGAAAATGTTCTGCTGGGAAACCTTGGGTCCTGGCATTCATGTGGATGTTACTTAGACACATACCACATTCCTAAACATTGCTACAGACCAAGAACACCCCTTCATGGCAACGAAGGGGTGTACTTGGGAAGGGGCTTCGGTATTCCCTAATGATAGCGGCGTGTTTCAGCAAAATAATGCGACATTGGCACACTCCAAAAATGATTTAGGAATGGATTAAGAAACATGACAAAGATTTCAAGGAGTTGACTTGACCTCCAATTTTGCCAGATCTCAGTCTGATCGAGAACCTCTGAAATGTGTTGGACAATCATGTCCAATCCATGAGGCCCGACCTCGCAACTTACAGGACTTAAAGGATCTGCTGCTAACGTCTTGGTGCCAGGGGACCTACACAATATTATGCAGGTGGTTATAACATTATGGCTGATTGGTGTAAAGTATGTGGATACCTGACCAATCACATCCATATGTGCACACACATTCCAGAATTAGTTCCTCTTTGCTGTTATAAAAGCCTTCACTTTTCTGAGAAGGATTACCACTAGATTTTGGAGCATGGCTCTTGGGATTTGTCCATTCAGCTATAAGAGTATTAAGTACTGATGTCAGGCAAGGAGGCCTGGGGTGCAGTCAGAGTTCCAATTAATCCCAAAATTGTTCAGTAGGATTGAGGCTTGGTGTTTGTCCAGGTTCTCCAACCTTGGCAAACTATCTCTTCATGGACCTCGCTTTGTGCACAGGGGCATTGTCCTACTGGAACAGGTTTGGGCCTCCTAGGTCAAGTGAAGGGAAACTGCAATGCTACAAACATACAAATAAATTCTAGACTATTGCCTGGTTCTAACTTTGTGGCAACTGTTTGGGGCAGAACCACATATGGGTGTGATGGTGTGGTGTCCACATACTTTTGGCCATACAGTGTATCTATGTTGTGTCTGTATATTCAGCAAGATGTTTCCCCATGCATACACCAATATTTAAATTCTTCATAACTCTTGATCTCGGCAAGATCAGAGAGCCCCTGGCCTGTCCACAAGTCATATCTATAATCAGTGAACAAGTGGTTAGAACTGTTTAGGAGACGACACAGAAACTCAGATTGCCTTAGATACATAAACAGCCATAATCACAGTCCAGAAAGGTTACTGAGTGTGTCTGCATCGTAAATATGTGTGTGAGAAGGATCCTGGTGAGCAGAGAATCAGGAACACCGACTGCTCAAGTCCAGATGTCCCATGAGTCAGATGGGCAAAAGTGAAGGTGGAAAATCACGGAGGCAGAGAGAAACAGAAAAGGAAAGGAGGAGAAAAATAATGACTAATTTGGCTTCTAATAGCGTGGAGCTTCTTTTTTTTTGTTGCCTTTTTGTGTGTGTGGGGGAAAATCATCTGTTGCACTAATGTGTAGGGCTTAGCATATGCTGCCATCTAGTGATTAGACATAATAACTGCACAGTCAACTTTGTGTGAGAAACATAAGAGGGTTGAGATTCACTGGCAACAACGTATGTGGAGAGAAAAACATTTTCAGATATCGTACTTAAAAAAAAAAAAATTATATATATATATATATATATATATATATATAAAAGGTAGCCAGTCGAGGTAGAGTGGCTACCCCAAAAGCCACATACTGCTAGCATGTTAGCATGTCAAATAGTACACCACATATATGATTCAGTATAGTACTTCTTACAATGCTATATTGTTCACTGGAGTCTAATTAACTGAGTCTAATTAACTGAGGTGAATATCCAAGTGGTATTCTCATGGGGGAAAAAAGTGAAAGTTTAATCTTGCTAACAAGCAAGCCACTTAGCTTACAAAGTTACTATGTTCCCAGGGTCCCATGTTCCCCGGATTGATAATGAACACATGGAGCTAGGCTTCAACATAAGTGAGAGGGTACAGTATGGCATTTCTTCAGTTTAGTGTAAACATTAACAGTTGATGTTGATAACGTTCATCAATTTCAAGTGTGAATAGAGGGTGGATTTTAAAGTGCACCGATTATGCAGTATCCTCAGTAATTCCAGACTTACTTCCTGTACAAACCTACATAGGTTTGTAACAACAAAAAACAACAACCCGCCTCTGGTCTTCATTGGCTGCTCGCGAACAACGTGTACTTTGACCCGCCCTCAAACACTACAGCTGAGGTTGAGATTTCGGGTCGATCTTCCGACGTATCGCTCTCGGACTCGGGCTCAAATTGATGAGGTAAAACCGACATTATTACAGAGTTGAAATTTAGATATGGTCGTGGGCGTTTCCTTTCCGACATGCGCTGTAAGCGCTAGACCAATCCCAATAGACTGGGACGTCTGAGCAATCAGAGCAGAGTAGGCTCTCTGAAAGGAGCAGTTTAGAGCGAGCGGCTCCTTGAACGAGTCGTTTGCGACCCTGAGAAATAGAGGTGAGACTGCATTGTAAATGATGAGAAAATGAAAGTGTTTTTTGACCTTGGATGCATACAAACCTATTGTGAGAGACCTCTAAAACAAAATTAGGCACGGTTAAAAAGCATAACAGGTGCACTTTAAACTAATGCATGATGTTCTTCATTTAAATGTGTTTTTGGTGTTTAAAGTAATAGGGATCTGTAAAAATGTGTCCCGACTACCTGTAACCTTTGTAAACTTAGTGTATGTTAACAGAACATTGAACTGGGGAACCTAAGAGCCTGGGAAAATAGGAATGACCCCATACACAACATGCTAGCTGGATTAGATAGCTAACATATAAGCGTTCAGTCTTTGCTGATGATTTGAACACGTAATAGATTAGCATAGCTAGATTAACCTTAGTATGTGTCTTTATTCCTACAGCACTGTTCTAGACTTTATACTTAGACACAAAAACAATAAGTAATAAAAAACAAAAAATCAAAATGACCTTACGTGTTAAACTAATACAGCTAACTTGGTACAGCAATGAAAACAATATATAGTAAAAACAGGTGAGCGAAAGCTCGTTGGTGATCGTATTGACGTGACCTGAGGCGTTCGTGATTTTATTGTTTTTATTATCGTGTGTTTAATTAAATTAGATGATTATCTCTTGGCTTCAACTTTATTTTTTGTTTATCCCAGCCTGGGGAGTCGTGACATGCATGTGAATCATTGACTTCCAAGCTGTCTAACATTATCCCCTTGTGGGACATATGGTAGGCAGATAAATATGTTTTTTTATCAGCGTGTCCATCAGAAGCATATAGGTTACTTAATGTCAGTGTGGATCTTAGTTACATTGAAATGGCATGCAGTTTGCCTGTAGTCGGTACTTTAAACACTGCTCATGTTCCTAACAGTCTGTGCCAAGCTTCATTTCCAGGGCTAAATATAGCCGGACATGACGCTAACCTCCCTGCTGGTAATTTGCCTAATACACCTTTAATAAGGCTTTCATGACAAGGCCTAACAGGGTGTATTTTTAAAAAAGACACAATGTCCGTTCATAGTATTCTACCATTTTTATTTGGATGAGCGAGACACTTTCAGTTACAAAAATGACTTAAAATGAACAACACTGTACAATGAACAAGCAAGTTATTTCATCATTTTTTTTCTTCTTTTTTTTTTTTTTTGGTTTCAGAGATAAATACACTAAAAGGCTAACCTGTCACCAAAGGGAAGAGAGGAAAGAAAGGGGACAGGGAAGAAAAGGTCTGTTCACATCAAAGATCAAAGGAAAGGATAATAGGGGTCACATACATCACATATGTGCTTACACACACACACACACACACACACACACACACACACACCCATGCATGCACTCACACATGCACACAAACTGTATCAAAATAAAATAGGTGCTGTATATATAACGTACACACACGCAAATACATACACATAAATGCATGTACTTTTACACCCACACCCACAGACGCACCCACACACACACACACACACACACACAACACACACGCAGAAGGGACAGATCAGCATCATAAAAGTAATCACAGACAAATCATGAACATAAACTATTTTATCATCATCATAATCATCGTCACCATAACCTTCACGAGAAGCAAAAGTTTTCCCCAATAACAAATAATTAAAAAATATAAATTTTTATCAAAATCATCATTTAAGATGATTTGCTTTGGATTGCTGAGGCCATCGTTCCAGAAACTGGAGTTGCTAGGTGAACACACATGGGGGTTGGGGGTGGGAGAGGAGGGGGCGGTTGGGGGTGCCAGAAAAGCTGCAGAAGATGCATTAGTGGAGATCTTTGGTTTCACTAGAACAGTTTAAGATATTTGCTCTTTTATTGTTATTCCTTTGGACTGAAGCTGTATTTGAAATCAAACACAAAGAATACAGAAAAGAGAGAAGGGTAGGCGTCTTGCTGTCTTTTCCCCTGCTTTGCTGTGCTGTGTTTGACCATTAGTAAGGAAATAACAGTGATCAGACCTCAGTGCCTGTTAAGCAAATGGCCCAGGCAAGAGCCACTGTCAGGGTTAGCACGCCAGCTTTAGTACAGCAACATCAGAAAATGTGACAAAAGCAATAACCGGCGTGTGCACTGAGGCTGCCATTGCACTGTTTTTGCATTGAAATCATTATGTTAAGTCAAAGATTCGTCTCAGGAAGTGCGTATGAGGTGTCGGGGTCTCCCAGTGGAGTGTTTGCTTTGGTATCGTTCTCTGGTGTTTCACTTCACCGAGAGACTGCGAGACGCCTTACGCACGCTCCCTCAGTTCACACCGAAAACCGATTTTAAGTTCCGGATGACAGCAAGGAAGAGAAAAAGAGCACAAGTGAAAAAGAGTGGGAGAGAGAAACGCTGGTCCTGATTACACCCACAGTTAACCTAATGCCTAACGCTGTCTGTGGCACATGGAAATCAGACTATCAAGCTCCTGAGGTGGATAAGCTTCTCACTGCATTGCATATGCTAATCTCTCTGTAGTGAAGACACTATTCTCTTGAGTTACGATCCAGTGATCACTTGATGTAAACAGGAAGCAGATTCGTTTACTCTCGGACTCTTTTGACATTAAAGAGTCACCTAGCAACAACAGTCTCAGCCTCTACCCAGTCACCAGCCCTCAGCACCTCTCACAGCTGACAGACAGGGCCGCCGGCCAATGGGCTTTCGGTGTATGTTCTAGTGAATCATTCAAGCGCACCCCGAATCTAATAAGATGGCGTCAGGCTACAATTGTGAGCTGGAAAGGTGCAGTAGGCTTGCTGACTGTAGAAGTGGCTATAAGGGCTGAAGGAAGGCAGAGGAGTTGAGCTGAGGTCAAAAGGGCAGGGAGAACATACCCCCAAGGTCTTCACAATGGTCCTGTTTCGTTTCTCACTGTTTGTTCGCTCATTTCACCGGAACGTTGATTCGAAGTCTGAGAAGAAGGGGGCTGCAATTGACTCATCTCTGATTTGCTCTTGTTATGTCCTTACGACTGCTCAAGTGTCACTCTGAGTCATAATTGCCAGCTGGGAAATCAAGCAAGACGTTTCTGTGTTGTGATGTATAATGACTAGCTCTTGTGTCCTTGTCCTCCAAACACGACTGCACTACTTTTACAACTGTCCTGTTGTACATGGAGCTACAGAAAGATCAGACTGTAGTGTATGGTGTATAGTCGGAGTCCACTACCTAAGTTTGTGTTTTAGACCGATATTAAAAGTACAATTCAATCAAGAGGTATCGTTCAACACTATATCATTAAAAAAAAAAAAAAAAGAAGAAGACAGCAAACCAGATTTAGTAGTTTAAACGAATCAACTTAATCCGAATTGGAATATCCCATTCACACAACGGAATGTTTTCCGATGATAACGTCATCACCGACGTAAAATGCTGCTCCTAACACAGTGTTGATGGTTGATGTCCTCTGCGTACTGTATTCGTTTTACCCGATTAACAGACAACACTCCTTGGAAGTAGACTCAGACTTTTGGACCCTATTTGCATCCTGAAGAACAGTGACGTGTGCAGCTTCGAAAAGCAAATGGCCTTAGCATGTAGACTTTGGTAAATAAAGCTTATCTGAGAAGCTCATGGATGCAGCACGAGACCACGGTGATTTCCCGAACGTCGATCTGCCCCATGACCCCTTTCAGCTCGCCCAAAAGCAGCCCCGTTTGTACGCGCTACAAACAGATGCATCGTTCTGCTTAAAGCGTCCGTTAGTTTGGTTTATCGTCAAAGAGAGTGAGGTATTTGAGGAACTATCTCTCTTCATCAACCTGATCAGACACAGACAACGAGAAAGAAAGCGGAAAGAAGGACGTCGAGCAGAGAGCTAGAGAGAGAAAGATGGAGACAGCATCGATATGATTCTGCTTAGCTACATTTCTTTCCTAGTCTTCCACGGCCCGGACCGTTTCTGCACAGAATCCCTCTTTGCACTTTTTTTCCTCTTTTATCCAAATTCCCTCCATCTTTCCTCTCTTCCAGTTTTAGTTTTTTTTTTTTTTTTTTGGTTTTGTAGCTGTTTAAAGCTTTCGGCTCAAGGCTCCGAGCAGCACTGTGTTCGACGCTGTCAATCATCATCACAGCAATGCAGTCAACAAATGATTACGTGGTGAGACTCTCAGTAAGCGCACAGGTTCACAGGAATATAAAAAATCCAGCCTAACAAAGTTCTAACGTTTTTTTTGTTGTTTTTTTTTATTTTTTTTTTTTAGATGACTACTCGTGCTGATTTCCTGTAGTTGATGGCTACATTAGAAGATCTAGACCAAAAAAAAAGAAGAAAATTCTTCACATTCTTATACAGTAGATATAACGCGTATACACTGGGATTATTCAATGCTATAAGACTATAAGACCCCGCATCATGACACTACTATCTAAACCGAGCTTGTAAAAAGGTCACTGTAACATTGTGCTAAAACGTTTGACGTTCGTACAGAACGTCATGTCAGCGTCTAGCGCAGTGCTGCTCTTCACCCTGATAGGTTATCCCCACACAGGCTCCGCCCATAAAGGAGGAGCGGAGGGTTAAGGGGACGAGCTACCGTCCCTGTGTTGGTCATTAGTCGATAAGGACCAATGGTTGCATTCTTTTATGGATTTGGTTTTTGAAAAGGTTGCCTTGGCGAAGTAGAATTACATTTTGACACAATCTGATGCCTCGAACATAGCAGTAAAAATGCATTTGGGATAAATAAATCAATAAATAAACATAAATTTAAAAAAAATTCATAAATAAGTAGAATCAGAACAATCACAAAAGAGGTGTGAGGTGGAAAAAGAAAGTCTAGAAATATTTAAACAGAAATATTTTGGTCTAAAATCAAGTCTGCAACTTTTTTTTTGTTTGTTTGTTTGTTTTTTTGTTTTTTTTTGTTTTTTACATTTTTACCTTTTTCTATACATCAGCAATAAGTAAGCATTGTAACATAGATCATTTACTACAAAATCTATAGAAGCACTAAGTGATCCATTCCATCTAAACGGTCATGTGGAGAACAGGGTTAATCAGTCCCCTTTCAGAAGCTCTGATCACCTCCACGCCTTCGTTCTTATAGCGCTGCGTGGTGCCGATCTTTCGGTGTATACACGCGTGTTTGATATTCGATTTAAGAGTTAAAGCTTTGGCTTTTGTTATGTTCTTGGGTGCCTGTGTGTATTTGTGTTCACCTTCATCCTAGTTGATCTGTTTAGATGAATGTTCACAGTATTTCTCCAACCACCTGATGGAGTCTCTAGCACGACTAGGAACAAGGAGGGGACATAAAAAATAATAATAAAAAAAGAACAATTCTATAATAATTGAACATGTCCGTCCGTCCCCCCACCCCACCCCACCCCCAAAGAAAAAAATCATAGCACGCAATAAACCAAAGGAACAGCAGCTACATACACAGAAGAGAACGATTCCCACAAACCAGACAGACGGAAAGAAAGAAAAGAGCCGAAAGGAAGAAAAAGAACATCCTTCCCAAACCCAAAAGAAACCAGCCACATCTCTTTAACTTCAGTGAGGTCATCAAAGCTCCCGTCCCAAGGACCAGGAAGGGTTCAACTGACAGGAGGAAGAAGAGTGTCGAACTCATCCATGAATCCATCCATCCATCCATCCATCAATCTATCTATCCATCCATCTATGTTGTTATCATCTACCTCTGACATCATCCCTGACTTTCTTTCACAGATGGATGGAGGGATAAAGAGAGATCTTCTCAATATTTCTTGTCTCCTCTTCCTCAGCTCCTTCGATATTTGGCTTGGAAACTTTTTTTTTTTTGGTTTGCTTCTGTGAATCTCTGGAATTATGGTTGGCTGAAAAGTTTTTTGTTTTTTTTTTAGTTATTTTTTACTTCATACATGAAGTGGCAGGGATAATGGAAACACCGTTCCTCAAAGGTTCCCCCAGAAATGTCCACTTGGTGATGTGTGTGTGTGTGTGTGTGTGTGTGTATGTGTGTATGCGAGGTGGGAGCACATCTGAGTGAAGGGGGTTTCCGTTCTCCGTCTGCATCGCAGTGAGAGACCCATGAGGAGTCACTTTGGTATCCAACGAGGAGTAAGTATGAAGGAGGTGAAAAATGATGGATCATGGATTCAAAGTGTTTTTAATGGAGATAAGACAGAATGAACATGAACGTGTGAGACACAGAGACGTCAAACATGCAGGAACACCAGCTGACCTTGTATTAAATACATCCGATTTTCACGGCATGACATTCTCAAACACACCCCTGGGTGGTTAACATGTGTGATTAGACACGAAGCTGAAATGATGACATGACAGTGATGATGGTTAAACAACAAAACAAACGCCTACTCGAATACGGATATTTCCGAACAGTAATGGGAACTAAAGCTAGACAGAAGAAAACCTGATAAAGAGGTAGAAAGCGGGAGAGATTTGTACATACCTAGACTTCTAGTCAAAAAAACATGGACACTTCTGAGCTTTGCTCATTCACTGTTGCACAGCAATACACAGCTAATACTTGGAGATTCACCTCTTGACTAATTAAAAAAACAATGACAAGTTAAGAAAAAAAAATACTGACATATTGACAGACAAAATGAGAGAATGTCGGATGAAATGATGGAGCGGGAGGTTGCTGGATCGTTGGTGTGGGTCTGGTGCTGGACACTGGACTATTTACAGGTCCACGGGATAAAGCTTTTCCTTCCGTATTTTTGGTTTTGGTTATTTTTTGGTATATGGGTTTTTGGTATGGTTGTCTTTTTGTCACTGTGAGTCTTTTAAAGTTCACCTCTATGGGTTTTTTTTTTGTTGTTTTTTTTTGGTTTAAAGTTCTCCAGACTGGTCAGAGCTGAAGTCCGACTGCTGTTCTGCAACAAATAAAAGTTTTTAGTTTTGCTATTTTTGGCTCAACGATCACTAATCAGCTCTTTCCTCTGGTTCCTGCAGTTCTTAAACCAATGTCTATTGTCCCTTCTTTTATTTCTTTACACTCTCCAGAACAACAGAGAGAGAGAGAGAAAGAGAGAGTGAAAAAAACAAACAAGCAAAAAAAAAAAAAAAACAACGGTGGAGAAGTGGCTGCGCTCGGTCGACCACGTGCCACTAAACCTCCAGATGAATTTTTGGTTTACATGTAAATCTCTCCTCTTCACGTCGTCTCGTCTTCACCTCTGTCTCTTCATCTCTCCCCTCTTCCACTTTGTGTATTTTTGGCATCAGGAGAGCGGGAGAGAGCAAGAGAGAAAGAGTGAAAGACAAAAGCCGAAGGAGGAAAGAGAGACAGAGATGCTTTGGTTGTGATGGGAGGTTTCAGTTCCTCCTCCTGGTCCTGTGATTGGTTTCCTTGAAGTGTCACTCAATCTTGGCCACTCCCCAGATCGTGTGGGCTGTGTAGCAAGTCGCTGGAAGAGCAGGAAGAGTCAGGGCTCGAGCAGGGGGAGGGACTCATGCCGTCCGGGAATAGAGGCCTGCCGGATTTGGAAACGAGCGAGTTGCCCAATCCCAGCGCTGTGCCCGCTGCCATGGGCAACAGAGAAGGGTGGTTAAGGAAGAGGGAAGAAGGGAGTCCTGACCTTTGTCCTCCAGAACCACCAATCAGCACCTTGCTGCCACCTTCAAGACTGGAAATGGTGGTTTGACCACCACTGGCTACCAGAGCTGAGAAAAGTGGGAGAAAGATGAGTCATATGTAGGATCAATAGCAATTATACTCACAAAATAGCATGCGAAACAGAACAATGAGGCTGAAAAAAAGAGAGATGAAACACAACAATTGTGCACACTGAAAAGCGAAGCACGCCAAAGCACCGCACACTACACCTGAGATGATTTCAACAAGCAAACTCGGTCATTTTGTGCCGTGTCCCATTTCTTTTGTTTATTGTGTCCCTCCCCATTTATTTCTCTCATTCCCCTTCGACTGCCTGCTTTTCCCACAAACCTTGAATCGTGGCGATTGGGTTGCTGCCACGCAGAGCTTGGTTCATTCCTGTGTTAACTCCAATCACCGTATTCCTGAGTCGCACACACGAATACGCAAGCGTGCACACACACAAAGACAAAGAGCAGGGAAGAGAAAGGAAGAAGAGAAGAAGAGGAAAGGAAAAAAATACAGTAAACCATCCAGAAGCATAAGAGATGGCACGCACTGAAAAACAAGGCATGTTGTTTGAAGTGGGGAACTAACACCTACATTAGTCACGATATAATTAGTCACAAGCTGGCTTTGCTTTTTTCTAATATTACTTTTTCCAAGAAGGAAATGATTGTTTATAAACTAATAAAAGACACGTGACCTGATATCTTCAAAGTGTGACAGCGGGTTATAAAGCTGTAATGTGTTTGTACTTACCCTTGCTTTCATTTTGAATGCGTATGTGTGTGTGTGTGTGTGCGTGTGCGCACAGTCTTTTTAGATTGTATTCACCTCAGATTTGCAGCAAAATCGGTGATGTAGTTAGACACGTCACCGTTCTTGTGACGCCACGAACTGTGGACAGGAAAGCCATATATACACACACACACACACACACACACACATACACACACAGACATTAACTACCATTACTGGCCAGGAAAACATTACAGCTTGTGCATTTACAGTATGCACTCCGAGGGAGGATTTTTGAGACACATGGATATAGGTGTGTGCGTATACAGTATGTACTGAACGTTTCTACTAATATATGCATGAGGGAGTATACCGTGTGTCCATTCATGTGCATGTGTATGTGTGTGTGTGTGACGCTAATTAATTTATGTGGAAGAGGGCAGATAGCTCTTTCCTCTAAGGCTGTTACACTGCCATGTGAGGTAACATGAGCAGCAGTTTGAAAAGATGCAGTTGGCTGGCTTCAAATGTGTTGTAGGAAGCACGTGATCGCCTTCACCCTTCCTTCTTGGTAGGTATGTATGATAGGGGAGAGCTGATTGGTGGGAGAGAATTGGCAGGTGACCAAATTGGGGCGAAAAATCCCCCCTCAAAAAACCTCATTTAAAACTTATAATACAGATATTGTGATAGAGCACACTTTTCCGAGATATCGCACACATCAAGATATCTTTGTATTAACCTTCTTAATGTGTGTGTGTGTGTGTTTTTATTTTTGGAAGCAGCTGATCTGATGTTAATATTGTAATGCCCCAAACAACCTTGTTTTCTTTCACATGCACACGGCACTGTACACGTGTGACAGATTAGATTGAATATGCTATAGTGTGTGTGTGTGTGTGTGTGTGTGTGTGTGTGTTTTTATATGCATGAATGCACGTATGTGCCTGTGTGTCTCACCCTGTGTTCAGATTTAATGTGTGAGTGGCAGGAACAGGGCTGGCGTCACTGCGAGGAGACGGAGTCACAGGTGAAGGGGTGGAGCTTGAGGAAGGACCAGTGGGGGTCAAAGGACAAACCGAGGGCATTGTTGTTGCTGGCAAGGGATGAAGACGAGGAAGGCTTTAACACAGTTCATTAATCATTAATATGTTATGTTGAACCGATTTGCTCGACTGGTTGTGTCTCCTACCTGCTGTGCTGAGACTGGTAACGGGTTGGGACGGTCCCTGACCTTGCATCTGAGGAGAAACAGAAGAAAGGGAGAGGGGAGGAAAAAGGAGACAAGGACTATGTCACTAGTGTGCCATCTCTTTGCTTTGAGAATCACTGGGCTAGGCCTCTGCTCATTAGGTACATGGTCTATACAACTTCATAGGTTATTGGTTAGAGCTACTTGCCAGCAGTGAGGTAGACCACAGTTTGTCATGTCAGGGTTTATTCGCAATTCTTTCATTTTTGCCCTGTTTTATTGCATTATATGTTTTTTCTTCATACCTATAAACCTACAGCGATGTATGTGTGGTGATTTTTGGAAATATCTGCCTGTATGCATTTCAATATGAATAATTCATAGGCAAAATACCCAGCTTAACACACTTCTCAGAAGCAAGTCATTTGTGAAAAAGCCCACTAAGAGGCCAGGCGTTAGTGGTTCACATAGACTACCAATCATCCAAATCGTGTGTATAACATTTGTGTCAAAAAAACACCGATTACTTTAAACAACTGGACATTATGGCAGCCTATACAGTTGTTGTACCCAATAAAGTGCCTGATGAGTACATATTAGCAGCAAACTGTGATGGGTTATTGTTAGGTGGACTAAGATGGAGTAAAGGCATGCAATGAAAAAAGGATTAGACCATGTTCAGGATTTTATGGGAGAACGTCCTGTCAGAAGAAGTGTGCTGGTATAGTGTGCGCATGCAGGAGAAACAATCACAGGGCCATTAGGGGTGAACGTGTGGGTGTGAGGATCAGGCCGGGCCGTACCATGTGCGGGCTGTAGCAGGGGGGTTTGTGTGTGGCAGGCTGGGGTTGGCTGGGCAGGGGAGGGGTGGCGCTGGAGGGGTTAATACGTTTCTCTTTCTGTCGACGGTTGCAGAACCAGACGCGGATCACCTCCTTCTCCATGTTGAGCTGCTCAGCGATGAGTAGAATCTCCTCTGAGGTAGGCTTCTGGTTCTGAGTGCAGAGAGTGTGACACAAAATCACAGTTTAATTGTGACATCACTACACATTCCCAACATGCCTCGAAGTTTTACTGACAGGTCTATAATGCTCATACACTTATGCTATATGGTATGTGTTATATGTCTTGAAAAAGAAACAAACTCCTTTATTCTATCATTTGATTTACTACAAAAAGAATATGTGGGCTTTCAAAAGACAACGATCCAAAACTTGCGTCTTTATGGGTCACATATAGATTACAGCACAGTGAAATTCTTTTTTTTTCATCGCATATCCCAGAATGTTATGAGGTTAGGGTCAGAGCGCAGGGTCAGCCATGATACAGTACCCCTGGAGCAGAGAGGATTAAGGGCCTTGCTCAAGAGCCCAACGGTGGCAACTTGAATCCCCGACCATCCGATATATATATATATATATATATATATATATATATATATATATATATATATATATATATATATATATATATATATATATGTGTGTGTGTGTGTATACTGTATATTTTTGAAGCATCAAAAACTTTTTTTTTTCTTTTTTGCCCAACAGTGGCAACTTGAATCCCCGACCATCCGATATATATATATATATATATATATATATATATATATATATATATATATATATATATATATATATATATATATATATATATATATATATATATTGTGTGTGTGTGTATACTGTATATTTTTGAAGCATCAAAAACTTTTTATTTTCTTTTTTGCTTTGACCTCTTGGCCTCTTCTTGGGGTGCAAATTTGACCGTGGAAATTTCTAAACAGCACTTCTTGCAACTATTGTCGTACATAATGTTAGTTTAAGTCTAGCTGGGTTGATTTGCAGTAAAGCATAATGAAATGTTGCCCAAATGTTACTCATGTGTTCATTGTCTCACCGTGCTGAAGCTGCGCTCCAAAGCCACGCGCACGTTGGTCTCGATGCTGGTGCGTTTCTTGCGGCGGCGGGCAGGCAGGCCCTCAAAGCCCAGAGATGGTGAGGACAGAGAGCTGGGACTTGGCAAGGTACTGTCCATCGACATGGTCTCTGCACAAATTAGCAATCAGATGATCAGTCTTTAACCAATATACAACTTTTCTCATTGTCGTAAACATATTATTATCACTGAGCATCTACAATAAGCAGGTACTTCTTAAACCTCTTAAACTCCAGTCCCAATGAGTCCCAAATTACAATCCTCCCTACATACAGTAGATTCAGTGTAAGTTTCAATGTAGTTACTGAATAATTCATAGTGGTTAATTATACCTTATACATGAGTGCTGCTATAGAATAAATACTTTCAGTTCATAACAAATTAATAACGTGTACTAAATTTCTTGTGTTTTTTTTTCCCTTAGAATGTGTTAGGTGTGTGACGGCGCTGTTACCGGCATCCGTGAGCCATTTCTCCAGGAGAGGTTTGAGTTTGCACATGTTCTTAAAGCTGAGATTGAGGGCCTCAAAGCGGGAGATGGTGGTCTGACTGAAATCATTACCATACAGCTTGCCCATAGCCAGTCCCACGTCACCCTGCAGACAGAAAGAAAATGAGAGAGAGGGAGAGAGGGGGAAATATGGGGGGAGGAGAGAGAGATTGGGGGGAGAGAGAGAGAAAGATTGGGGGAGAGAGGGAGAGAGAGAGAGAGAGGGAGAGAGAGAGAGAGAGAGAGAGAGAGGGAGAGAGTCAGTCCCCCCTTTGAAACTCATAAACCCACCAACATCTAAGAATCAGTTTCAGACTCAACTCAGCTCAACTAAACAAAACCAAATTAGAATAAACCAAATAATAAAAGCTAGTAAAATGCATTTTTGGACCACTGGGAAAGCGAAAGTAAAAACCAAAGTAAACTTGAATGTTATCGGACCCTGAACAGAAAATACGAGCTGGCGGAATACCTCTTCAGCATCAGAAATACACTTTTTCCTTCACTGTCATACCTTTTGTGACACAAGAGAAAAATACTTATCTCTTTCCACAAACAAGCCAAATGCAGCTGCTACTGGGGAACAGCAGTCCTGCACCTGTTGCAGCAAAATTCATCTCTGAACTGCACATACTCAGAAACCAACTACTGCTCTGATCACATTTCACTGGAACATCGTACACACGCAACATACAGCTTATAATTTCTAATTTACCTTACGGTATTTTATTTTACGGCATTAATGTACATAATTATTGAAACCTTTATACATTTGTCCTACACTGGCACCTTGCATTTTGTCACATTATTTTTCATTTTTATTTATTTATTTTATTTTTATTTATTTGTTGTAATTATTACTATGAATTAAAAAAAAAACAATTCAATTATTTTACTACTATTATTATTTTAGGCTATTATTATTATTATTATTATTATTATTATTATTATTATTATTATTATCATCATCATCATTATTATTATCACTTAAATTCTCTTTTCTCATCTATATTGATGCTATATTGAGAGAGAGAGACAGAGAGAATGTAGCTATTACAAAACACAATCGAGAGTGTAAAAGCAGGTCAATCTAAGTCTACTGTCTTATTTGATGTCACAAATTATTTAAATAGATGACGGTTACCTTTCTACATAGTTCTAGGTTGTGTTCAAATTCAGTCCCGCTTTGAAAATTTAGTCACGACCCATGAGGGCCCCCTCCACGTAAAAAGACCTCTGCTAGGAATTTCCCCCAGTTGCAGTGCTCACTTATGATAATAACTATATATATATATATATATATAAGTACATACATATATATGAATATTTGCCTATTACAGATAACTGTCCTCTTGTCAGTTTCCACTGTAAGTGATTGTAATGTTAAATGCAATTGTCTCCTTTTTTCAACCAGGTGGTTTTTGACTTAAAATTACTGAATTTTGGTTGTGGTTAGGATTTAGTGTGATGAGTCTATGCAAACACAGTCCATTATCACTTTTTCCACAGTACACTGGTGTTATATTCCACCGCCGGAACATTTTCGACATGTCAGCATAAACAAATGAATTATTTCATCGCCGCAAATCTGTTATAAGATTATTCATGGCACTGTTGGGTTTCTGTGTATAGAGTATCTTGAGTCTGTGGTTATTTAGCTGCTGATGAGCAGGGTGATGTGAAAGGAGAAAGGTGTGAACTGCTGGGCAAAAGAATTCACACCTCTCCACAATAATATTGGTACAGAGGTCAAATGGACAGTACAGCTAAAGCTTTTTAAATAGTAACCCACTTCCACAATGAGATGATACAATTTAAACCTAATATGCAGGGTAAAAGAAATACTTATGGAAAACTGCACATTCTTATAACCTCGAGTGTCTACTTTCATATGCCAGTAACCCCTACTGTGGCATTCTGACATCATCGAAGAAGGCATTCACATCATCGTAGCAACTAGTGATAGGATATGAACTCCTGGCCAATAATGATAAGGTTACACAGCGCAACTTTATCACACATTTGTTAGACACAACTTGTGTCTAACAAATTGATAAAAAAATAAATAAATAAATAAAAATGTAAAAAAAACTCCAGGATTTGTTTTTCAAAAATGTATACAAAAACAAATCTTTAACTTTATTCATTATATATTAATCAATATAATATACCACGCAAGACTAAACTGTCTGCCTCTAGAATACAGAATATACAGATTTTAGTTGTCTACTGCCACCTAGTGTACAGATAGCTGCAGTACAATATCCTTCTATCCCCCTACCCTGCCAACCAGCAAGAATTTTACTGTTCTTCATTTCGTATAAGGTCACAATTTGACAATCTGAAGAGCTGCAATACGTAAATAAATTATGGCAGTGATTGCTTTGGATTTCGTACAGATCTATTCTCATTTTATGTTTGTGTGTTTTTCTACCTGTGTGAATCCAAGTTTGATTCTTCTCTGTTTAAAGGTGCGGGCAAACTGTTCGAGCTCTTCCAGGTCACTTGGCTCTTCGGCATGAGAGGTCACGGGGGTCACCGTACTGACACTGCTCTCCATGACCTTTTCTCTCTGCTAGAGAAATACAGACACAATGAACCCAACAAGCACATCTCTTAGCAGCCTTGAACATATGTGTCGATTTTGTGCTTGGGGTCTTGGGGTCTGTATACAGGCCTAAATGTCCAGCTTTACCTGTGCTTGAAGACCAAGTGCAGGAGGAGCACTGAGGAGACCCCCCTGGTTTTGCTGAGGTAGTGGAATCAAATTTGGTGTCTGTAGCAGCCCTGAGAGAGCAGAAAAGAAAGAAAGAGAAAATCAAATGTGATTAATGCAGTCTGTTTTAAAATGTCTGTTCCAAGTGTGCTTATGGAATCATTGGTATATAATACTGAGACATATATATATATAGTGCAGAGAGAGAGAGGATCCCACCTTGCTGCCCTTGCTGTGCCTGTGGCAAAAGGAACTGTGCAGGCGAGGACAAAGGATGCCCTGGGACGAGGACCAACTGCTGCAGCTGCAACAATTGCTGGATGTCCTGAAGAAAATAAGGATAGAAGGTGAGTTTAAGTCAAAGTTAGTGAAGGTCAATGTAGTGCTTGAGTCTTCAAGATCACAAGTCGAGACGCTGGTACGAGGGATCTGAAGAGAGTCTAGACTTGGACTGGTGATAACGCTGTTCTCACGACGATGTGCAAAGCGGTTCATTTATTCATAAAGTTGTTATTGAGCTTAGTGGCACGTTAGATGCAAGGAAGGAGACAAATCAGACTGGGTCTGGGAAGAACAGGGTTAAGGAAAGCCAGTGATTGTGTGTACCTGGGCAGTGAGCTGGATTGGTTGAGATAGTGTAAGCTGGTGAGGAGGGGGTAGGACAGGAGCAGTTTGCTCCTGAGCACCCTTTGATTGGCCATGCAGCTGGGGCAGAGCCGCCTGCTGATTGGCCTGCTGCTGTTGCTGCTGCTGTTGCGTTTGCTGCTGATTGGCAGCGTGAGCTGCCTGCGACTGCTGCACGGCTGCGGCCAGGAGCTGCGCTTGCTGGAGGAGCAACTGCTGCTGAGCAGGCAAGAGAGCAGTCAGCTGGAGCGAGACAGTAAAAGGGGAAGAAGGAAGTCAGGAGCAGAGGAAGAGAGAGTGCAGGGGAAGAGAAAAGGACAAATCCTCTGGTAAGGAAAACGAACTGGAAGTGCAAGAAGCGCAAGAAAAAAAAGCAGACACGAATCCACGAATAGCCGCATACAGTAGGATCTGAATGTCTGGTTCCCACACTAAAAGTGTTTTGAACTTTTCTGAAGAAAAAAAATCCCTCAGATTGAAAGTCTCTTATTCAAACCTAATTTCCTTAAAAAATATTAATACAGTTGCAATCAACATTGATCAATCAACCCCCACACTCATCCTCGCACTCAACCACCATTGAAAATCAGGTTTATTGTCAAAATGTACAGACTTTCAGCTGTTTGCAATGAACAAATCAAACAAAATTGAAATACTTCAACACAGCGTCAAGTGGTTTCCCAAAATGTATTTTCCTAAATACATCTCTAAATTATTCAACTCCTTCATGGTAAGCATCTTTAGTACTTAGTAGAGCACCCTTTTGCTGTTATGACCTGATGCACATTAGATGCACAGACAGACACCAGCTTCTGGCAGCGTTCCTGAGGAATCTTAACCCATTCCTCATGAGCATTGGCCTCCTGTTCAGTTATATATATATGGGGGTTGAATAATTTTGATTGCACCTGTACAGGAGTATTTCATATATATGGCTCCGGAAGGTTGGTACTAAACTCTGAGCTTTATACATTATTATTCTAAAGCTGTCCGTAATTATTGAAATGTGTCTTTACCTTTATCAGTAAAGAATAAAGAATAGAAACTGTTTTATAAATATAATTGACCAATATTATGTTAGTCTTCTAATGAGGTTTTCCCGCATACACACACACACACACACACACACACACACAAACACACACACAACACTTACATACGATTCTGCGTGAGGAAGCATGATGGTGGTAGAAAACTTTGCATGAACTAGACTGAAGAGATATTGCAACCACAGAGTGAAGGATGACACAGTAAGTGTGTGTGTGTGTGTGTGTGTGTGTGTGTGGGTGTGGCTGTGTTTGCCTTACTCCTGCCAGCTGGCTTCCTGTCAGCATCAGCTGTGTGTGTGAGAGGGGTGTTTGAGTGGGCGTGGCCTGAATTGAAGCTGGAGACATCTCTCCACACTCCTCCAACTTGGCCTGAAAAAGAAAGGGAAGCTGTTTTCTCTACATGTACACCATCTCAAGCACATTCTCTCAGATGCATTCTTCTGAATTTCAAACAGTGCGCTTTAACAATTATGCACGTTTCAAGAAGCACTCTGCAGTGGTGCTCTGTTATCAATGGAATCTTGCAAGGTCAGTCAATACATCAAGGCTATATACAGCTATATCACGGTCATATCAGGGTCTTACTTTCAGTTCTCCTCAGCTTGAAAGCATAATATGTAGAGCATAAGGGTGGTTTTATTGTATGGTTTGTGCAAACCTTGTTGAAAATGGTCCAAACATGCTATTTCATAGAGGTTCAGCTGTTCCAAATTTCACGTGGTTTGTTAGGATGTTAAAAAGCAAGCTGAGCCACATTTCTGAGTATTTCATTCATAAATATTGTAGCACGCGAGTGTTCAAGTATCGAGACGTCATGAGTCAAGAAGGAATATTGTTCAATACGGTTGCTAATTAATTTGTTCCAAAATGAAAAACATATTTGCCTAAGAAATCCTGTCCCATTTCTTGCAACCCAGTTTTGTCCATGTACACTCTTAAAGTCAAACCATTTATAGGATATTCCACCCGAATTATAACGACTACATAATACAATTATATTACATACATAATAACTGTATAATAATACACCAGACCGAAATGGAACCGTTGGAAATAATAACAACTCAGGTGTGATTATTACAGTTCGTATGTAATTATGCATGGCGCCTTATGTAATTAACAAAAGCAATAGAAAACGAATTAAATCCAGAACGTTCTGCTCTCAAAGAGCCCAGGAATGATTTGAATAGAAATGGACTGAAACTCACAAAAAAGTGCAGAGAAGAAGAAAGAAAATTCTATTACTGGAATAGAAATGAACTCGAACCGTATAGGATTATGAGAACGTCACTCCGCAGAGCGTCCAGCATACGCGGCTCATAAAAGGGAAACGAAAAGGAGGCGACTTGATTGGATTTGAGCTGCTTTTATACACTGATCAATCTGTTTATTCTCATTTTTACAAATATATTACTGTTCACTGGATAATCGACGCGCTCAATAATACACCAACAATACATCAGTCACATGCACCTGTACCAACACTGCAATCTTACACCTGATTTAGCATTTGCATTATGGTCATTTGGTATTTAGGTTACAGTTTTGTCTACAAGTTTACAGTATATGAGAATATTCCAAATCCAATAGGAAACCGACTAAATAAATACCGTTAGTATAATGTACATAATGTACATAAGCATCGTGTGCAACACACCACATATTCATTGATCATGGTGTTGTCTATGGGATGGGTCAATTAGTCCAAAGTAATTTTCCCAGAATTCCAGTGTGTCCAGTAGCCATTAGTACTCTGATTTAAGGTTTGACATATGTAGGTTTCTTCTTTCTTGATTTCCTGATACACGGTCCCCTTTCTGTCGACCTTTTTTGGTCTCAAGACTTTATATTTCAGATTTCAGCGTTTGCACAAACATCATATACGTACGTACATATGGTTCTACACACAGTATCTGTGAATCAACATGCAAATCAGCCTTAAATGCAGAAACACACACACACACACACACACATTTGAAGTGAGTCATTTACCTTGTTGCTGGCACTTAGTGTTGGAGAGAGTGAGAATGGGCTGATTTTCATTGACGGAATCTATTGGAAGGAAACAGGTTAGCCAAATGGAAAAAACGCGATCATCAGAATCATCAGTAAAACTGTTCGTCTAAAATAAGGCCTACCTGATTATTGGAGTCTGAACCATTCCTCTCTGAATCTAACACAGATACACATGTAGAGAGAACAAAAGACATGAAATATCCAAACAAACAGCTGACTCTCATTCACACATACACGCACGCATTAACATACCTCCTGTATTCTCCATCGGAGAGTCTGCCGCTGAGTTTTCAACCTCTATTGGCTTTGACATTCTGATATCTGCAGGAGAAAGACAAAGAGCGTACGTAGATGTTAAACCTTTGGCGGGGGAAAAAAACAAAGTCGAATAAGTTGAAGAAGAATGGTATGAATAGATCAAAATGACTCGCTGATCAGAGATAACGGTAGCAATGAGAAAGAGCGTTTAAAAGCAAAGAAAAAACTTTCATCCACCGTCACTGCCAAAAGGAAGTCATTTGAAAGATGAAGAAGAATAAAAACAACAACAGAGAGGGAAAAACCATTTATGTGTCTCGAGGCAAACTAAAGCAAGAGAATGGATCCCCAGTTTCCAAGTTACAACACTCAAGAAACCTGAGCACATCTCCTAGCGCTGACTCAAAATTACACACAGTTCTCATAACAGCGTAGAGTGACAATGTATGGGGAGATCTTGGAAAACACAACTGGCATTTCACACACTTATGAAATATATCAATTCAAACTCAAAATCAGATTCTGTGCCATGGCTTTTTGTTTACACAGGATTTCCACTTTGTGTACTGATCTTAAAGGACATATGATAAAATGACAAAAGAATAAAGATGCTACTTCTGTACACAGTGGACATATACCTCGATAATAAATCATTTATATTGTTTTTTTCTATTATCATACCACAAGTATTTTTCAATAGGAAAATTTTCAGTGTGTGTGTCACTGTTTCAATGTGCGACACGGCTTAAAAAAGAGTTGCCTATATTTTCTGGAAGATTTTAATTCAAAGTCATCTTCTAGATATTGACTTGTACGATTACTCACGCTGTTGCTACGGTATATTTAGACATCAAAGAAAAGATGATTTATTTGGGGAAATAATTTCATACAAAGCTGTCCTGAGGGTGTGTTTACTTTTGGGCTAGTGGAGTCACATCACAGGTTTTTTTTTTTTTCATCTGAAGCCAAACACACACTTACACATAAAATGAAGGGTTTTTGTATTGACCTTTTTTTGTTTTATTTTTACATATTAAAGTGAAAAAAGGACAACTAATACATATAAAGTAACATGTCAAATAAAGTGTGTAAGTAAAATGTGTGCAGAATTAATGAATTTATCTGAAGCTAGGAAAAATAAGGTGAAATAAAGAAAAACAAAATAGATTTTTATTGGTTTTTAAACCCAAGGATTTGATCTTTTCCATAACATACCCTGATTGTCATTATTACAAGTATCAGTGCAACAGAACAATTCTAACAGTACATATTATGTGCTATAAGTAACATTGTGTCTTTCCACAAGAGGAAGTCAAATTTGAAAAAGTGCATACATATAAAATTGATGCAGTCTGGGAAATAAAAATAGTTGAAAATAAACACACCCCCATAAAGACACATATTCTCAACTTAAACGTAGTTTCTCAAACATACAGACACACTCACTTCCCTTTTGTGAAATACATGCAAATAACCCCAACGACTGACTAATTATATCAGCCACCTGCATAATAAACGCTTCCCTACCCCGCTAGCTGTCTTTCACTTTCCTTCCACACATTTCACTCCTGATTCTCATTTGACCCCCCTTTATTTCTTCTTGCACACTTGGTCCTCTACAGGGGTGGATAACGTTCTTAGACGCTAGACTTAAGTGACATTGTGGATAATGTGGCAAAATCTTGGAAATATCAAGGCAAAAAAGTGACAATAAACAGCTGCTGCTTTGAAATGTACTCAAGTAATAAAACACATAAAATAAGTGTATTTATCTGGTGAAATTAAGCAAAAAATATTTATCATTACATAGAATTTGACTTGCTGCCTAGCTAATCCATGTTAGCTACTGGCATCGATGCTAGTCTAACCTGGCATTAGCAAAGGAAACTTAGTTAAATGCAGCTATTTAATGTTAGCAACATTTCTAAACTATTCCCAACATTTTTTTTTAATTAGATGGAGTTTAGGGTTTCTAAAGAGGTAAATGAAACACTTTAATTGTATACCACCCTTTGCTTACTCCAGCGTATTGAGGTAGGGCCAGAGGCAATGATCCACTGCAGTCCGGTGGCTTATCCATATTCAGACACTCACAGGTATGTAGCACAAGATGGTCAAAGCCAGTGATGAATTGTCATGATCCTTGATAGGTTTATTTTTCTAGATGAATTTGTAGGTGAATTTGATTGGATGCTAAACTCCTATTCGATTGATATATACTGTACAATCACTGGCTGGATGAGAGTAGAAGAGACTTTCCAGATTTGTAATAAATAAAATGAGGAGTAATAATAATAATAATAATAATAATTATTATTATTATTGTGATAATAATACATTTTATTTGTACCTTTCATAACACTCGAGGACACCTTACAGTACCACAAGAAAAACAACATACAATGAGAAGTAAGTGTATTTTTTGTTGGAAACGTAATTAAGTGTACAAGAATTTCATTTCAATAATACTCAAGTAACATATAAATATACCAAAATAATACTTAAGTGTTATAATGAAGTACAGTTACTCAAGTATTATTCACCCCTGATCCTCTATTTGACACTTATCAACCAGGGTATGGCTCTCTACAACTCTAGAGAACCTGAAATTTTGTAGAACTCACTACTCATATTTATATTTATCAAAGTTACTATGCATATAAATAATGTCATCTGGAATCTAATGAAAACGAGCCTATGGATGGAAAGTTTAATCAAAATAAATTAATTATATATATATATATATAAACAACTTTTCTGGTGCCAATAAATAACCAAAATTATTGTACATATTTAAATAAAATGCTTAACTTTAAGAATAGTTTGTTTGTAAAATAAGGACAGACGTCCTGAGGGGGTCTGTAAAGGAGATCACTTTTTATTAAAGTGATCTCTGTTTGTAAACACTTTGCAAACCGCTGCTCTAGAAGATGCTAGGAGTGCACACCAGTGAGTGATAAACATAGAACTAAGTACAAGTGCGAAACGGTACGGAAAAAGTCATGGTGTAATGAAGCGGATTACTCTTATATACGTTATCAAAGCGATGCAGAAATACCGTCTCTGGTGTTTATTCTTCAGCTCTGTCGCAAACATCGGCTCTATATACTTGTATTTGAATTAAGTACTGATGTATGCGATTATATGTGAGCATTCCTTATTACTTATTACAAAATCATTCTGTTATATAATCACGAGCCAAACATCAACGTATAAGGCTATTACCATTAATGGGCATTCGTTCTTGATATGTCATTCATCATAACATGTGTGAATGGTTTGTATTTTGCAGATAATGCACTTTTCCATTAAAGAACCATTCTGGAAAGGGACGAAGTGCAGCTGGAGGAAATCCCCACCACTGTCCGCTGACTCCTCAGACCACACTCGGAGGAAAGGCAGAAGTCCTGACTTAGATTGGGTTTTGGAGTGAAATTTGGCCAATATTTTGAGATTACATCACAAACATATATGTGTGTGTATGCACACTGTGACTCAGATGTTCTCGCCAACATCCCTAATTTTCCAAATATGCCTCTTATTAATGTGTGTAGCAGCCATTTTCACACACAAATCATTAGTAGAATGACCCATATTGAGGGCAATGAATATGCATTGACTTTAGTGCACGATATTCTGGCCTACAGTAGTTAATTATTTCGAGGTTACTTGGTTAACATTCAGTCCACTTAGTGTGTTTCTCAAAAGTGTTCTAGTTTCTTATGAAGTGATTGTGGAGTACATACACGATGGGGTATGTGTAGAAGAGGTCTAGAGCTTGTCTCTCACTTCCCTCTCTATTTCCCCTCAGGCTGGGGGGAGCACAATGTGCTAAACCAAACCCTTACTGTCAGAAAGGCTATTATTAATCTGCTGCACACCACTAAACACGCTAATATCAACACTCTTATAGACTTCCACTAGCGCACATATACAGATGCAAAAGGCAGTCGATTCGTGTCCCAAATGCAAAAATCAAATGCCTCCACAAGGTCAAAATTCACATGTATTACTAGAATGAATGGGATATTTGCTCCCCGCAACAAATAAAAAAAAAATACACACCACTCATACACAGTTAAGTGTCTATGAAGCCACATCCATTTCTTATATAATCACTTCAGCATACACCAGAACATTCAGCACATATGCGTGTGTGAAAGAGTCCCCTTTTCCAGAACCGTCACACTGTCTGTCCCTCAGCGGTGGAATGAACTTCCAACCCTAATCCGGACCTCAGAATCTGTCATTATCTTCAAAAAACAGATAAAGGCCCACCTTTTCCCTGAGCACCGAACTATCCCCTAAAATGCCAACCCCACGTTATTTAAAATAATAATAATAATAAGTACTCTGGCACTTACACCTCTACTCTGCTTTTCTAGAACTCAATTATAAATCTTGTATGGTAGCACTACTTGTATTGTTCTCCGCCTGATAGATCGTTTAGCTTGTATTTCCTCATTTGTGAGTCGCTTTGGATAAAAGCCTCTGCTAAATGAATCAATGTAAATGTAAGAGAGAGAGAGAGAGAGAGAGAGAGAGATGTATCATACTTCAGAGGAAAAAGGATTTGATTGGTGCTTAAATTCAACATTTTAGATCTAAATATTAAGTTATAATGACTACTCTTTCAATTATTTCTCTTTATTCATGTGCATGCCAGTGTTATAATATCATCTGCAACGTGTAAACTAACCTTCTAACCTCTAAAGAACCACTGACATTTCCGTGGACACTTTTCCTTCGTCGCTTTAAGAATGTCATGTTTGCTTAATCATTCTGCACATTTGCGTAGTTATTGAATTATATGTTATACTCTGTAGTTTGGAAAATACAGTACATATATCATGGCGTATGGGCTACTGTCCATCCTGGAGATGAGGAGGAAGTACAGAGACAGGGAAACACCGCGTCCTCCACACACATACTCACATTCGACTCCTACTCCGTCACGCTCACGTAAAAGCCTTCCAACACATTTAACTCCCACTCCCTCACATGCATACGTTCCAACACTGTAAGAGCGTACAACCACCAAACAGGTCATCACTCACAACGTACTCACTCGTACCCAAAACTACGGCAGCACTCGCTATGTTTCTATAAAAGACGTGATGCACTCTATTAGTCAGTTAAATCAAGTCACACGTACACACACAAGTGATGGCGTTAACCGGTTCTCTCACCTACAGTCCTGTCTGTTTGCTACTAACATTGTGGGTTTTTTTTTTTTTTAATGCTGTCTGATTTTTATTCACCCTATAAAAGTAGTTTTACTAATTGCGTATGTGACTAATCGCTCCTTGTAAAACAGCGTTCACGTTTCTTTCTCCGTACACACATTGCAACACTCCGTACAATTACAAACTCCTCATTCACCTCTATCTTTTTTGCACACTCTTAGACAAAAAAAAAAATGGGGGGTTGGGTGTTCTTGGGATAATTAAGAATTCTTAGCTTCCTCAAAGGTCCTAGTTGGAATCCCCTGTACTAGGGAAACACTGCTGTAGGCCTGTACACAGATGCTTGAAGGGTTTCCCCACAGAAACAAAATGAAGAGTCTGCACTCGTCAGCGGTGTGCAATTTACATGTATACCCATTCACACTTCATACTCAACACACACGCTTGTATCACTGGGGAGCAACATGACTGAACATAACTGAACAAGTTCGTCAACAATAACAGTACACAAATCTACATAATTGAAAATGGAAACCAAAAATCGAACCCTAATAGCAGTTACAACAAGGAACCCTTAATCACCTGCTTGCTAAAAGAGGATTTGTAAACTAATTATGACTGATAGGCTATCAGAGGTCTAATACCCCTAAACATAGGCAAAGATACAAAAAAACTTGTATGTAAAAGACAAGGTGAGTTTTACAAACACATTATTACATGTATCTGCCTTGTAATACATTTAGATCTGTCTCTCTCACTTGTCTCTTCTTGTCCTAATTATTTGGACAGGTTCTTACACCAAGAGCTGGTCAGTAAATACTTCATCCTGTCGCCACGACAATCAGCATATAACTGACCCAATAAAAGTCCAACCTGGTAACCACACAGGAAGCAAAGACACGTACCTGGCAACCACAAATGGGAGTAATCCATCGCTGCGATAGGAGCCGTCTTTGTCATAGTGATACTTATGTGTGCGCTTGTTTCAACTCTCTCTCCCTCTCTTTCTCGATTTGTCCTTCTCTCTTCCTTTTTACACATTCACACACAGCTCTGTCAGTCTCTCTCGGCCCCTGTCAGCGCGCGGCCAATAAGGAGCAACAAGCCGATAACGTAAGGGGGTGAGGAAATTGCTCCCCACTCCTCCCTCTATATCTCCTCCCTCCCTCTCTCCTTCACCTCCTCTCTCCACTGTGCCCTCCCACACCTCCTCCCCCTGGCTGCCCACTTCCTGTGTCGAAGTGCACACACTTCTGTTGTAGACACGAAACTAATATTTATAAAGTGAATTTCGGTGTTCACGTTATGCGACGCTTTCGGTGTAGACTCTTCTCAAAGATGACACTCAGGACACAGAGGAAAAGCGTCACAGAAGCATGAGGCGACAAGTAGGCCAGCGCAGAACAAAACGGCGCGCAAAGACGCGAAGGAGGAAGTAAACAAGTGAAAAACCGGTGGGCAGCGTTGGGTTAAAAGAGGAGAAAGAGGGGGCCGAAGGGTTCGAGAGTGGGACGGCCACACTGACGAACGAGATGAAAGGATAAACAGATGAAGAGATAGAGGCAAAAGAGGGGGAGCGCTTTTGTCACTGGAAATTGCTGGGGCTGCTGGAAAGAGTCACTCACGAGCTGAAGTGATACACGGTCCACACACACACTTACTCTCACTCACGCACATGACTTACTCTTTCTTATACTCGATATCTACTGTGTATCACGTAGAATATCTGACATGACACCACACACTTAAAACCTCAGTGTAAACAGCAAGAATGAGGATGTGTGTTCCATTTGTAGCTTTGATTTTTCCACTCTGAGCTGTGACACACCTTTTGTCACGAGAGTTCAGGTTCAGACGACATAACCTGTGCTTAGCTGCTTTAACAGCAAGTAAATCCTCAGAACAAGACACTATTTTAGAGAAACATCCTTGATTATGTAGGTATTCTATTTAATATAGTAGCGACATACGTAAAAGTTCAGATATTTGCAGGTAATCCTGGCTAAGTGCGTTACTTTTAGCTTCATAGATATCAGCTTATCGTTTCGTTTTCCGTCACAGAAAATACGTATCCATGATGATCTACTGTATAAGTCGTTATAAATTCTGCTAGAAATCTTTACCTATTGATATCTCCTCGTTTAGTTTAGTTTATGCTCGATAAATAAACAAGAGTAGTAGAAATCTTTAACACTTCGGGGGTTTTATGGGGTCAGTGATGTGGGAACAGTACAGTTCAATCCTTAACAGGGATAACTATGTATAATAAGATGTGATTAAGGCAAAGTTTCAATAAATCTGCTCGTGCGTTAAGGCTTTAATAAATCAAACTAAATAATATATGAAACTGGGTAAATCCAGCTGAGTGGCCACGCCCTTAAGTTTTCAGAAGCGCTTGTCTCACAACAATATCAAAATACCTTGTGTTTCTTTCCTAGCAAGGGTAAATTGTTTAAAAATAAAGACATTTTCCCTTAACGATCACAACTATATAGGCGCAGCGCTTTACGGCTAGCTTTACTGAATACATATATTTTGGAAATGAAAGCGTTTCTCTCTAGGGAAACATGAATCATCACAACTATTTTCACAGGTGTGCTACATAATGATTTAAAATTTCCATCAAATCTTAACACTGGAGGAGTTCACACGTCTCTATTTGCTGTTCGTAAGAGAACAAGGTGAACTCAATTTAACATCTAAAAGCCTTGACATCATAGTTAACTAATCACGAGCAGCGGGTATTTCGTTGTGGAGTAATCATAAACAAATGCGATATTAAAAGTGCTTTCATAATATGAGTTAACTTTTTCGTCAGACTAAGCAGTCTGACAAAGGCGTGGACTTTTATCAACATCCAGGCCTTCTACATCAGTGAGTTTTATCACCCAAAATTAAAACCCATCATCCTAGGGATGGTTTCTGAGATGGTCGCAGTTTTGGGCATTGGTCTCACTGAATGTAGTCTCGTAGAAATAATGTTCGAGCGCAAAGTTTTACAAGAAGTCATTCTTTATTCTACAATTAAAACCCCCACAATACAATACAACTGGAACATATGTAGAAGTCATTTATTTTGTAACATTACTGGTGTTCTGAATCGATTGTGAGTTTGTCATCATAAATCAGATAAAAATATTAAAAGCCCCCTCCCAAGTTGGTATTGCCCAAGTATTGCCTCGCAACACAATGCTTGATTACTGCCGTTTGATTGGGAGAGCACAGGTAGCTCGGAAGGTGAAGAGAAGCGCTGTCCAGCAGACAGTTAAGATGTTGGACTTCAGAAGGTCATGAGTTCAAATTCCAGTACCGCAAGGTGCCACTGCTGGGCCCTTGAGGAAGGCCCTTAACCCTCAGTTACATAAAGTAGATAAATGTAAGTCGCTTTGGATAAGGGTATCTGCTAAATGTTGTATCTGCTAATATGGTGTAATCTAGCTAACATATATATCCCCTTTTCACAATGACTTCAGAAAACGTCCACCTTTCAGGAAAGCGGTGTATACGTACTTCCGTTTTACCTTAAACACACTGGATACTTCAGGAAAATGCAGGAACGTGGTAACTAACAACACGAAACACGAGAGGTAACGTTTAGAATAATAATATTTACAGGTTCTTGTATTTTGATTCTTTTGATAACATTAATGATCATTTCCAGTTTACCGTTCTTTAACATGTAACTGCCTTTGATGGGAAAGTAGGCTAGCTAGCAGCAACAAGAAAAACATGCATCGCTGTCGGCCTGTGCCAGACAGACAGACAGACAGACAGACAGACAGACAGACAGACAGACAGACAGACAGACAGATAGATAGATAGATAGATAGATAGATAGATAGATAGATAGATAGATAGATAGATAGATAGATAGATAGATAGATAGATAGATAGATAGATAGATAGATAGATGGATGGTTGGGTAGATAGATAGAAAGATAGCTTAACAGAGTATAATTATGTAATGATACTGCAGATATAACAAATCTTTTTTCCTCCAATTTATATTTTATAAAAATGAATGAAAAATATTGAGAGGCATACCCATTCACACTTCAATGTTCGACCCAAATCTACACCCATGGCAGGGTGGCTTTTTCGAGAATTCTCAAACTGTGCAGTAAAATCAGTGACTAGAGCCACATCAAATATCAGTGGCTTGCCTGTGCCGAGCAAAACTAATACTTATGTTAACCCAATTAGTATATACCTAAATCTGTTATTCAGAAAGGTCCTGTAATAAATATTCTGCATAATTCTTGGAGAAATCTACAAATCTGGTCTGCTATATACGAAACTAATGTAAAGGCATGGACTCAAAAACGATGTGATGGTGTTAAGTCCCGATCCTGGATTTCATTTTGGACTTGAGCTTGACCTGGCCTCAACCCCCTTATGACTCGCTTTTGTCTTGATCGCTAGTCCGCTTCTTGAACTTGACAGTGACGTTCTTGACTACAGCCCTGCATCATCCCAAAACGTCCTGACCTTGATTTAGTATTTTATAACGTGTTATTAATGGATGTGGGCTCCCAAAACTCAACACTTGATTCAGATTCAATTATGGAATTGTGGGATGCTGGATGTTAATTTAGGGAATACTCCAGGCCTCACACTTAACCAGTTCAATAAGGGCAGGCCTGGATCAATTCAATCATGTCCAGTATCACCAAGAGACTGATGGGAACTGATTATTATACCGAATAATGAATCACTTACATTCCTATTTTTGTTTTTATAATTTTATTTGTTTATAATTAGTTCATTGTAAAGTTAACACTACATATCATCAGTTCATTATAAATTAAAGCCTTAATGTTATTCAGTACCTATATATATGGCTTCAGATTTATATATATAGGGTGTCCCAAAAGTATTCAGACACATTCACACACTCATTCACACATAAGGGCAATTTAGCATAGACAATCCACAAACTGGCATGCAAATTTTGAGAGGTGTGAGGAAACCATATACATGGTTTCAGGGTTTCAGATTTATATATATAGGGTGTCCCAAAAGTCATACTTACCCCCCGCATATATAGAATAATAATATATATATATAGGGGAAAAAGTTTGCTGATGCAGTTCCTCATGTACTCTCGATGTCCATTTTGGTTTCCTCAGGGTTCTCTGGTTTCCTCACACCTCTCAAAAGCATGCCAGTTTGTAGATTGTCACTGCTAAATTGCCCTTATGTGTGAATGAGTGTGTGAATGTGTGTGTGTGTGCAGGATGTCCTTATTTGGATTGGCTCCGTTTCCACAGCAGAGCAGACCAGAATTGAGTGTTTAATGAAGATGATTGAATTTATAAATGATTGAATGGATGAATGTTAGCATGGATGCGTTCAGTTTTTGGTTTTTAGATGTTTCTGTTATGGGACTACAACCACAAGTTCCATATATTCCCACATTAATGAGGAATGAATTACTCATTGATGTCTAGTTTAAGGAACAATCCTTTAGTTTATAGTTGCTATTCGAGTTTATCTGATATATTAGATAGTGATTAGAAAGATACATGGACCGGTTACAAGTCCAGTTCGGTATCTAAGTTACAATCAAGGTAAATGTAATTCAGTGTGGAATGAAAAACCAATCAAAACCCCTAGCAATTATATTCATTTAACTGACCTTGGTTTTTTTTTTTTAATGATATGGTCAGTACAATAAAATGCACTCTAAATGTACAGTACTTGTATAAAATAACATATAAAATCATGTTTATTGGGGAAACGTACAGAACGTACACAGTACTACTAGCCTATATGATATGTCTGTGATGTTTGATTTAATGTTGAAAGTGAGAGGATGAGAAGGTCTTGTGCTGCAGGACTGTGTGATCATCAGATGGGGGCAGCAGTGGATCTAAAATCCATCTTGGAAATCCCAGCCTTTTATTATTATTATTATTATTATTATTATTATTATTATCAAGCACTCAGGATACAAAAAAAGACTTACATTTCATATCGTACGTATTCACTGAATTATTTATATCTGTAACGTTGCAGCACCTACACCTGAACCTCCTTAACATTTCCCTCAGTGCCCTGCCTGTTTGCCGCTTTTCAATTGGCTTCATGATTTCATTGTTAATTTATTAACAGTAATAAATCATATATCTAAAAGCATTCTTTATCATCGGGACCGTTTTTCACTGTGGACAATGAGTTTTAATATTAAGTGCTGCCTTGTTGAACGTCCTAAGTGGTAAAACCAGTACCCGTCAGCGTTTATGCTCCTAAAATTTAGAACAAAGTATTTTGTTATTTTTTGGTCAGGCACCATCTATTAGTAGATAATGAAAGCTCAAGTATTTAGAATTTAACCTGGGTTTATTTTAA
>CM022757.1:34854450-34889450 GCA_012411365.1 Ameiurus melas
GGACAATTTGGAAATGTCAAGCAGTGCATGTCTTGTGCAGGGGAGTGCAGGCAGGATTCAAGACCCAACCACCGTGTGAGGCAAACATGCAAACCTCTAATCCACTGTCCTATCATCAACACAACCCCCACCCCCCACAACCCGACATTGGATGTATGCCTAATATATTTCATGTATATATGTAAGCCTATATTTTATACGTACATTTTACAACAGTTAATTCTGGTCCACTAATTGAGTGCTTATATTTAGTATCAACGTTCAGCACTTGAACATTTCATTGTTTGTATCAATCCTCTTGTCTGTGTTTCACTGCAAAAAAAAAAAAAAAAAATCCAATTCTCACAATAGATCATCACATTGAAACTTTTACTACTCTTAGTATGGGGCATTTACAACGGGTATGTATGCACGGCAATACGCAACAATGCTCTATCCAGCTGTGGCTTCTTTGGGAACTATTTTTGTTGATATACAGTTGTGGTCGGAAGTTTGCATATACTCCTCATGGACATGAATGTCATGGCAATATTGGGCCTTCAATAATTTCTTTCAGGTTTTTCTTTTTCAGGGGCAGAATGATTGTCCAATATACATCTTTAATTAAAAACAAAAAAAAGAAAAACAAAAAACAAACAAACAAGAATTTGGTTCACAAGTTTAAGTTCATTTGGGGTTTTCTGTAGTCAACACAAGGTCCAAATTATACATACAAACACCTAGATTATTAATTCAGTGGTGCTGAAAGTTTCAAAATGTCCTTTAATTTGCAAAGACCGAGAACTCTTAATTGCCTGTTAGTGATCATGATTGACTACAGCTGACAGCTTCTCTGTGCCAACATAAAAATGGTTTGTTTGACAGCATTCATGGGATGGACCAACACACAGTGCTATGGGAAAGTCCAAGGAGCACAGTGCAGATCTGAAAAAGAGGATGGTGGATTTACACAAGTCAGGAATGTCTCTTGGAGCCGTTTCTAAACAATTGCAAATTCCAAAATCATCACTTCAAACAATTGTACACAAGTACAAGTTATTGGGAAGTGTAGCCACTTTGCCAAGGTCTGGAAGAAGACCCAATCTGTCACCCTCTGCTGAGAGGAACTTGGTTCAGATAGCCAGGAAAAACCCAGGAACCTCCAAGGCACAGGCCTGCCATGAACTGGAAGAAACATTAGTGTCACTGTCTACAGTCAAGTGAGTTTAACATCGCCATGGACTGAAAGGCTGCCATTCAAGAAAGAAGCCCCTGCTCCAAAATCAGCACCTTCAAGCCCGTGTAAAGTTTGCGGCTGACCATATGAACAAAGAAAAAGCCTTCTGGAGGAATGTTTTATGGTCAGATGAGACACAAATTGAGTTGTTTGGGCATAATTACCAGAGGTATGTTTGGAGGAGTAAGCATGGTGGTGGTAGCAGCATGCTCTGGGGCTGTTTTGCTGCCAGTGGAACTGGTGTATTGCACACAGTGGATGGAATAATGAAGAAGGAGGACTACCTTAGAATTATTCAGTATAATCTCAAACCACCAGCCAGATGGTTGAAACTTGGACACAGTTGGGTGTTCCAACAGGACAATGACCCCAAACACACATCAGAGCTACTTGTGGAATGGATAAAGCAGGCTAGCATTAAGCTTTTGGAATGGTCTTCCCAAAGTCCTGATCTTAACCGTATCGAAAATCTGTGGATTGTGCTTTAAAGTCCAGTCAGGGTCAGGAACCCAACAAATGTCATTAAACTTGACCAATTCTGCCAAGAAGAGTGGTCACATATCCAACCAGAGTTCTGCCAGAAGCTGGTGGATACCAAAGCGCTACCCCACAACGTAAAACTCACGAGAGGTGAAACTTGGGACATTCAGCTAAATATTAGGTGTGCTGTATGTATATTTTTGACCTTGTGTGGACTACAGAAACCCCCAAATATATAAAAACTTGAAGCAAATTCTTGTTTTTTACTAAAGATGTATGTTGTACAATCATTCTGCCCCAGAAAAAGACAAGTTCAAAGAAATTATTGAAAGCCCAATATCGGCACGACCTTCATGATCACGATGTGTATGTAAACGTCCGACCACAACTGTAGCAAAAATAAACAAAATATTTGGCCATATCGTGTCTGAAATTTCAGTATACAGTATGAATGAACATCCGATCTCTGACTTTTTCTTTGAAAAACCAAAGAACACACCTAGGAATTCCTATTCAAAGCCTGAAACTCCAAAATTCAGCACATGACATCATATCAGCATGGCTTCACTTTTACTGTATAAAGGTCTACTAGTAATTGCTTTAGATGAATCAACCTACAGACATGTTCTCTTTGCAAATCTATAACACAGTCTATACTGTGAGGTAAAAATACAGTACAGTGCTCATCACACTTAGCTCACTAGATTCTTGCAGTGTTTTCTCCTATTTTTTTGAAAGCACAGAGGTCTACAGTGACATAATTCCAAGTACTGGCTTCTTGTTTCTGAGTCGAGTGGAATGCATCATTGCAAGAGTATGAAGAGAATCTACTTCACCCTGAACCCGCATATTCTCCATAAATATAATCTAAGTCACACATCATACACTTAACAAGAATGACTGTGTTGAATGTCTAGTCCAAGGCCTCGGTTTGCATTTTCATGAGCTGCAATGCCTCGCCGTGTAACTCTGCAGCGACCGCGGAGCGTGGGAGCGGTCGAAGAGACTAAACCGCAACACGAACGTGCACAATGTTTACACATGTGAGTCGATCCGCTCCCACGCCAATCGATGGAGAGAAAAAGAGAAAGAGAGAGAGAGAGAGAGAGAGAGAGAGAGAGAGCAGGTTATCTTCTGTCATTAAAACTGAGGGAATCCCAGACTTGGAGGGAGGTGGGGGTTTGGGTTCATTGATGAAAAAACAGAGAGAGAGTGAGTCAGTGACAGAGAGGAGTGAGTGAGTGAGAGAGAGAGAGAGAGAGAGAGAGAGAGAGAGAGAGAGAGAGAGAGAGCGAAGCTGGCAACAACCAGGGAGCAGACAATTATCTGTATTGATTAAAGTGAGGCAGCAAAGTGAAGAACTGAGCAAACTATGAGTGGATCAATAGAAAGAGAGAGAGAGAGGGCGAGAGCGAGAAAGAGAGTTTGTGTAGAAAGAAAGAGTTGGTCAACAGAAAGAGTGAGGAGAAAGAGACAGAAAGATCACAGACCCAGAAAGAGACATACGTGATGGGAAGGCCCTGATGATTTCTGATGTCCTGATGATTATCTTCCTCCAGTGCTTTCACCTTGCGCTCTATCCATCTCATTAGAAGAGCGGGGGTGATTCTTCACATTTCTCTTTTACTCAAAACTAACTTGTAATAACTTGTTTGAGAGCAGTTGTTGTATTCTGTCAGTGTGTGTGAAATATGCAAATGTGTAACATGAACTGAAATTAGCCATGTTATACCTTAACAATACATGTCTTAGAATGGGACAAGCATGAGAGAAGGTTTTACCAAAACTGTTCTTACTGAGTTTTAATCAACGTTCAAACACCGAGGCAAAACAGTAATAAGTGCACAGTGGGTTAGTGCTCAGCATGTTTGCCTCGCACCTCCAGGCTTGGGGGTTCGAATACTGCCTCTGCCCTGTGTGCGTGGAGTTTGCATGTTCTCCCTATGCTTTGGGGGTTTCCTCCCCCAGTCCAAAAACATGCATTGTAGTTTGACTGGCATCTCTAAATTGTGTGAATGTGTGTACGATTGTGCCCTGTCCAGAATGTCCCCTCCAGATTAGCTCCAGATTCCCCCATGACCCTGTATAGGATAAGCGATATGGAAGATGGATGGATAGATGGATGGATGGTCTTTCCCAAATGATTGTACGATCCTTGAGTGTTCAGATTACGCTACTAATACATAAACACAAATTCGTCCCTCTGTGTGTTCTTCCTAAATGTGAACAGATGAATAATACAGACAGAGACGGATTCATGAAAATGTGTGTGTGTGTGTGTGTGTCAGAGGAAAAGAGAATACTTGATGGGGTTCGACAAAACAACTGTTTCACATAAACCTTTATTGGCTTCCCTTAGACGTCCATAGTAAATGAATTTAGACTAAACTGGTATTCTTTTTTCAGTACACGGTGAATGTGCTGAAATTCTTATTTGTGGTTATTGCACACGCGCTACAAAAACATTCTCTGCTCCGAATCGGCGAGACAAAAGCTTCAAAGAGGAGTAACGACTTAAGGCCTGTGTCGACTCAGCCCAAAAATCTGTTCGTCCCTGAACCATTAATCTCCTTTCAGACGAACTTGACCCTCCTATACACACACACACACACACACACACACACGTTCCGCTCCAGCCAGGAGTATAGTGCATATCTACGGACAGTGATGCCCGTTGCCTGGTAACCATGACCCTCATGGCAGAAACAGTGAAATCATAACTCTTTTTAAATTGGCTGACCTCACATGATAGATAGATAGATAGATAGATAGATAGATAGATAGATAGATAGATAGATAGATAGATAGATAGATAGATAGATAGATAGATAGATAGATAGATAGATAGATAGATAGATAGATAGATAGATAGATAGCATTATTACTCTATATAGCCATTCAGTAACCATCATACATAGCAACATCTGCACACAGCACAATGTGTTTGTCAGAAAATCATCTGATTAGATTTTCAGTGTAAGAGGGCAAGGGTAAGCTTGCTGAAACCGCAACATTACCATATATCAAGATAATCCAGATGTTAAAACATCATGTTAAAAATGTGATAGCACTTGCTCAGAAAATATTACATTATGTAACTGATTATGACAATGAGGATAAAAGATACCAGTCTGGTCTCGCTCTCTCTCTCTCTCTCTCTCTCTCTCTCTCTCTCTCTCTCTCGCTCTCTCTCTCTCGCTCTCTCTCTCTTGCTCTCTCTCTCTCTCACACACACACACACACACACACACACACACATACATCCAGACGCATCCAAACTGATAAATTACCTTTTAAATATGAATCAGATCTACATGGATACTCCAAGGACAACACAGGAGAGCCAGTACACTGCACCAAAAAACAGTTTTACACATGAAACACTCACTCTATAGCACTGTACTAAGAATAATCAGTACGGTAAATGACACTGATCCTGCTATCAACTTCCCCCTTTCATTAAAAATTATGACTTTTAATCCGAGTCTTTTTTCCATTTTCCTATGAAATAAAGCTTTGATGCTTCAACTGTTTGATATCTGAACACCTTTACCTTTTTTTTTTGACAGGAAGTCAAAACTCGTAGCGATTTGAACAGTCGAAGGTGACGTAGATGTCTTTGTGTTCTATTTCGTACCAATTCATTAGGCCGAGATGGTATGAATGCTAACTCTAACCCCTAACCTTTTAATATACTACTTTTGCAATGAGTTATCTATAACACGATGTCACACACAAACCGTAAACGCAGAAAGAACTCCACGGCTAAGTCTAAGTGCCAGCAGCACCATGGCTCTTAACTTAATTCTATTTCTAATTACAGCTATGACAAAAGCCTGGTGTAAATACTTTTGCACACAGCACTTTCTGGCTTCATCTTCAGCCCACTATCCTCACTGCTGGAGTTTTCACTCAGTCCATGTCCTTACAGCTTTCACAGGCACATTGGCACACAGAGCACATCAAAATCCACAGCCGCTCAGGATGGGCTGGCCGTGTGTCTGTCTCTGGGCCGTGTGAGCAGATTTTTTGAAACAGTGTCTATTGCACCATCTTTTGCTTTCTCCAGGGATGGAGGGATATTCGGTAAAATAATGAAACGTGGAAATAATGTATACTGTGCATGGCAACTGGTTTTAGAGCCAGTAAGTAAGTTCTTAGTCATAAGAAAAGGTCTGGGGATTTGTTGGAAGTAAAAAGAAAAAAAAACTATTAAATTATATAACTGAAATGTTTTAGGTCATTTTGATTTAATAGAATGAGCATGCTATATTTCATTTGATGCAGGAATTGTAGTATTGATCTCATTGAGAAGTTTTGGGACAAGAAAAGCTCACCAGTTGTCAGGGGTGGATTTAGAACTAGGCAAAGGAAAGCAACTGGCCTGAGCCCCCAAAAGGCAAGGGCAATAATGCAAATATATATATATATATATATATATATATATATATATATATATATATATATATATATATATATATATATAATTTAAATTATTAATACTAAATAACATATGTTGACGATGTAAATGTCACTGAAATGAGGGCTCCATTCCCATATTTTGGGCCCCAAATCACCAGTTTGATGACTTTTTCTGATAACCCAGTAATGTAACACATTACATTTAAAATGTATATAAGTTTATTACAGTTACTGATGTCAATAAAATAACGTTACTTGCATTACAAATTTATTGTTAAGAAAACAATATTAATTAAAATTCTGTTTTCGCGGCTGCCGGGGCGTAACCTGGCCTGGGCTTTCGAGGCCCCGAAGATTTCTTCTTTAGCCCCCATTAATTCTCCACTTGGAGCGGTTTGTCACTACGTAACTGAACGTCAGTAAAAGAAGACGGTGGTGTTGTAATTTTATATCTTCAGTGAATGGACGCGAGACCAATCAGACAGCGTTTGTCTGACAGTCTCTCAATTCTGCCAAGCACTAGCTCACAGTCAGTGTGAGGGAAAATGGATATATGCAGATTTATAATTCTTTTAAAAACCAGTAAAGGGGTTGAAACTGAAACAGTTACATTCTCTGATGCTGCGCAGGAAAACAAGGAGTGTAAATATCTATGAGTTTACTTGAACATGATATGAGCAGAGCAGAATGAAAGATAATGTACTCTGCATGGGACTGTAGCAGCTAAACCCATCGCTTAGCTGTGACTCCCCTTGGCTAGCGACACCAAACTAGCCTAGTTAGAAAAGTTTGATATTTTATCCGTCTGGTAGTTCTACAAACAGTGAGGCAAGTTTAATGATCGATGTGACTTTTTCTTTTTTTAATGTCATACATTGGCATGCGTTAAAATTACTGAAAAAACTATGAATTTCACTTTGTGGTGTATGTTCATAGGCTTGATAGGTTTTGAAAGTAACTTTAAAGTAAAGTAATTATTAATCAGATTACTTTTTACATGCAGTGATCAAAGTGCAGTTTTAAAGTAGTAATTAGTAATCTGTAGTGGATTGATTGATTGATTGATTTATTTATTTATTTTTTGAGTAACTTACCCAACACTGCATATCACTAAATCCGCCCGCCTGTCGTTTAGGACTTCGGGAGCTAGACAGAAGGTCTGATGCATCCAGTTAACCAACAACATAATTAGAAATGGCTGTTGTATCGATCAATCACATTTTGTTTTGAATTATTTCATTATTCAGAAGAAGAAAAAAACGGTACTCCGACATATGTCACTGACTGCAAGGACGAGTGCGACCAAACCATTTGTTGTCCTTAATTTACGCAACTATTTGTATACATACAACCAATCACCGTGTCTGTCCTGACATCTGAAAATGTCCGATTTAGAAATCAGGTTAATGAACTACAATGAATACCTTAATGTGTATCTATTAGAAGAGAAAAACAGAATGAGGAGTAAGAACAGATTTGCTCAAAGGTAGTTGGAGAAATGTGCAAATATTCTGGTGCAATTTCTTAGAGGGTGTTCATATTTCATAGATTTCAACTAGCCTGATTTAACAATGATGTGATATTTTATGGACCATCACCTGGTCATTGGTCATTAGTGGATATTCATATCCAGTTGCTGGAAGACAATATCCTCTCTTTCTTTAAAACCAAAAAAACAAAAAACAAACATGGGTTTGTGTTAAGGCTCTGTAAGGGTTTGAATATACAGTATGAAGGCAATTATTAATGACTATGACAGTGTAAGTGTAACAACTCAAACAGATGGAGTGATAGAAACAGGGATGGAGAGATAGAGAGAAACGGAGAAAGAGAGAATGGCAGGACGCCAAACAGGAGACCAGGAAAAGAAGGTTGGAAAAGGGAAAAGGAGATTTTCAGGTGTGTAGTTATGGATGTGTGACCTCACAGGTTCCCTCCCCTGGCCCTTGGGAATGGGCGCCTTGGAAACCGTCGCTAAGGGAACAGACCGACTGAGGAGAGAGAGAGAGAGAGAGAGAGAGAGAGAGAGAGAAGGAGAGAGAGAGAGCTGGGGGAGCAAAAATGAGTAAGAGAGATTGAGCGAATGCCCAGAAAGAAAAGAGAAGGAGAGTGTAAAAAAGAGATGAAGAAAGGGAGCATGGGAAATAAAGTAAGCAAAATCATAAATCAAACACACTTTCTGCAATGATCAAACACGTCACATCTAATAACAATAACAAATACCGGTCATAAATATTGGATAGCATGGCATGGCATGGCAGCAAGATGAAAGATAATATTACATTATTAAAGAGGTATGAAGAACTGTGTGCAAGTGTATGCTAGATGAACAGAGCATGCACACACACACACACACACACACACACAATCAAAACAGAGTTCTGTAAGGAATAATGAGACAGTCTGCATTAACTATTTGTCTCTATTTTACTAATGATTCTCCTTCTGCCACTACAAAAGAACATATGTATACTCTTAATGTAATTGTTAAACAATGCCATGACAATAAAATATAACAGAGATGAGATTAAAAAAACAAAACAAATCAAAACAAAAACTGCGAACATAACGAAGATATTGGAATAATCTACTAAATGCTACGAGTGATATAAGCTACTAAGGCTTCAACTACTTAAAAAAATATTCCAGCAACTTCCAAGAAGAAATAATATAATACTTATTACATTACACTTAATATCGTCCTCTCCGAAAAGTGACTACGAGCAGATCGTATGAAACGTTCTGAAAACTGTGATATGTTTCCTCTGATCTCATCCTCATTATGGGAATTTGTTTCGTTGAAACAGAGGGGTTCTTTGTAAAGCTCGAAACATTCATCATTCAAAGAATATGCCATCTCATAACACAGAGGTTCATTTACTTGAATTTATTGAACACATTTAAACTTAGCGCTCCCTAATTAGATGGACTTGAAAGCGAAATGAACGCGGATGCCACAAGTTCACATTTTCATCGAAATCCCACAGATCCACCTGGCTGTGAGACAAGCATCGCCTGCTCCATCATTCATGAGCTTTTCTGAATATCAAAAAAGTTCCAGCGCTGTATACGTCACAAGCTGCTCTAAAAACAGGAAGATAATATATATATATATATATATATATATATATAGAGAGAGAGAGAGAGAGAGAGAGAGAGAGAATGCTTCTAAAGGTCATTAGAGTTAGTATCTTAAGTCCCTTGATGCCAGATGTCCTGATGTCCTCTAGAGAGCATAAAGAAACCATCTTTATAGCTGAAACCCAGATTCTGGCAAGTGTGAACCCAAACCAACGGCAAATTCACTGAAATTAAAACCTTCGAAATTCTTGAATTGAATCTTTAGCTCATATTAAACGACTATGGGACAACAACAGTGATGTGGGGGTGTGTTTGGGAAATGTGTAAATGTGTGCACAGATTTACAGAGAACTTTAACACACGATCTTTGAAGCTAGGTCATGTGTGTGTGTGTGTGTGTGTGTGTGTGTGTGTGTGTGTGTATGCGTGTATCTATTGAAGGACGTCGAATCAGTGGTGGCACTGTGATATTGTGTGTAAATGCTAGACCCCCCCCCCTTTTATTTTTTTGCTAGCGCTCTCTCCACCCCATCTTTAACCTTGGCCCCTGGTGTCACAGCCCGCAGTAATGAAGTCTCCCTCCTTCTCTCTCCCTGCCTCCTCCCCCTCTGGCCCCGGCTGTTGTCCATCTTTCCACTCATTCATAGTAAACACTATTGATTTTTGGCTCGGCGAGTAAAAAAGCCATGAATTTTAATGCTGCTATCTGTCCCTCTCTCTGCCTCCATTGGATCCCCCCAACCTTTCTCACTTTCCCTCTATCTCCTTATTCTCCTCTTCCTCCCTCTCTCCAGAGGGAAGTGATCGCGAGACGACTTGCGAGATGGAGAGTGTGTGTGTGTGTGTGTGTGTGTGTGTGTATAAGATAAACTCGGAGAATGTGCACATGAATTTGTGATTGCATGGGTTATGTGTGTGTGTGTGTGTGTGTGTGTGTGTGTGTGTCTGAGAGAGGGATTTCCAGCCAGACTGATCCCTTCTCTCTTATTCAACTTAAACTCTCTCAAAGCTGGGATTATAATACAAATATAATGGGGCTTAACCATTTAAACCACCGCTGCCTCTTTATGAGTCATACACATACACACACGATCCACTGTCACTCACTCACAGTTCACTCTCTCACTCAGCATAGACTATATATTGCCTTCACACACATTCACACACACACATCTGTGTTTCAGCGCACATTTGCTCTAACTGTATTTGGCGCACACACACACAAACACACACACACACACTCAGGCGTGTGATAAACTGCAGGTGCACTGTAGCCAGTCGTGCCCTTAACAGTACACCATCAACCAATAATCCGCACCACATCTTGCCACTGTGTATATACATTTCATTCAGGAGGAAGATAACAACTTTATTATCGTCTTCTGCTCAAAGGCGCCGCTTCTCTTGCATCCTCCCTCCTTCAACCTTTGCCTTCCTTCCTACTTCACTCCCTCCCGCTTCCTCTCTCTTTCTGTATTGATTTTGCTATAAGCAGTGTCAGGGCTATGACAGGCCAGCAGAGAGGAACACAAGCAGAGCTCATTAACGGCCAATGAACACACACACACACACACACACACACACACTCATACACACACACACACATTTTAGACGGAGAGGCTCATAAGAGATGCCTATTAAATATGATGGCGTGTACTATGACAATAATAATCTAATTCTATAAAAACATGCTGAGTGGTCTTCGATGCAATAAAAGAGCTTGCAGGGTTTTAAGGAAACATTCTAGAGTACCGGAACATGATTTCAAACCATTACAAGTACAACGATAAATAGATAAACATGCTTTAATACTATAAATATAGAGAGAGAAAGAGAGACCATTTCTGTATATACATGAATGTGGACGCGCCCTCATATCTTCCTGCTTCCTGCATATTTTCACTAAAATGTACATTTAGCTCGCTAAATAGTTCCTCAACTGCTAGACATTTCTCCACACAGGTGGGAATTCAGTCTCAGAGCCTTAACATTATTGTAGAGTAACGTGTCTCAGCAATTTTATTGAATAGTATACTATGACATTCATGATTTTGTTCACCGCTAACATTAGGTAAGGTAGCTAGCTAGAGAGCTAACTTAGCACACAGGTTTCATGCCTAAACGTTTGCATGGTTGATGTAAAAAGCCATATATGTCACTCCCCAAAATGGATTTTCTATACTTTTCTCACCTTGTTCAAAAAAAAAATTATTCCAAAACTCAACAACGAGTATTTAAAACTCATCTTTTGCAGTTAAACGGTGCTCTGAAATTTGACATGGAGAAACACAAAATCTTCTATAACGACTACCATAATCATTAATGTCATATTCCGCCCTGAGCTGTCGTTTCTTGGCTTGATGTCCAGCGATATCTCCCGAGTCCCAATTTACCGTGAAGTCTGATATAACGCTCGTCTGGCTGCATCTCTCTCTAACGTACAACATAAGGCGCTCCTTCACTGAGAGTAAGATGGCAAAGCTAGTAAAGCTCGTTGTGTATTAACATCCCTAGCTGAGTTGTGAATTTCCTTTCCTTTTATTATATGCCAAAAGAGTCGGGTGGACAGAAGAACCAGACAACGCTTGGGATGCTATAAACACGATGGCATTTATTTCAAGCTTTAGCACGTTTAATCAGCCAGCATGTGATCCAAATGGTGCTAATCTAAACTGTATCACGTGCGTAATTTATATTGCAATTCACAACACAAACATTTCAAGTCTATTAAAAGAACTCGAATATCAGAAAATGACAGGAGTCTCACTAATCAGCCTCTCTCTCTCAATCTCTCTCTCTTGTTCATATGGTCCCCCCTCCTGCTTCTTCCTCCATCTTAATTTGATTGATGATTATTCCTGTCACTCAAGGCAGCATGTGGCCAATTGCAAGGAATAGAGGTGATGGGAGACCGTTCTAAAGACGCTTCTATAAAAACTATTTTATGGCACAGCGCACCAAATTTATAGCCATTCTTCAGCTTCAATATTGCCTCAACTTCGTTTGAGCCTTTATATTAGACACTAGACACACAGCCATATCCGAGGTTTACAGCGCAGGGGTTCAACCTAAATGGCGAAACGTTCGGATGCATAGAAACCGGGCGGGAGGTGCAAGAACAGCAAGAGCCTCTGATCAGAGGGATTAAAAAACAGAGTGGAACAAAAGAACGTGGAAAGAGGAGGGAGGACAGACGTGGCAGTTTAATGTAGGGGAGAGGTCAAGCAGGCCTAGTCTCTCCAACCCCCCCTTACCCCACACACACACACACACACACACACACACACACAGCTTTCTCTAGTAAATAAAGAACTGTTACGAAATGGCAGTTTAATACCCTTGAAAGTATTGTTCATCATCATCCTCAAATGCAAAGCAAGTGAACATTGAACAGGGCACCAAACACCAAGGAGAACCACACACACACACACACACACACACACACACACACACACACATACACAAGGACTGGATTTCAGAGGTGAATCCTGCTTATCATAAATCCTAACCGTTTAAATGAATTGGAACGAAGTATTGCTGATTTACGTCTCTACTCAGCTGCCATGAAGGAGGAGACCAATCAAATATCTAGGTTTTATTACATGTGCTCTTTTATCTTAATACATGCACGTGCACACACACACACACACACTTTCCTTCTCACAAACAGGGAGAACAAATGAGACGTATGTTAGTGTTCATCTACCAGCGCAAGGAAGCGTCCTGATCAATCAAAACAGTATCATATATTTCGGTCAATTCATCCCTCAGCTCCAATATTCTCATCTCTCCATCACCAAAATAACATTCTTGCCTCTCATTCGTATATCCGTCTTCCAGGCACAACCCTAATATCCGAATCCCTCATTCAATCTATCAATTTAACCAACAGTCTGCCATCTTTCAGTTGTTTTAAATTCAACAATCTATTCACCAATCTATATACCTCGAATTCTGTCAACCATCCATCAACCCAAGCAACCGTTTCATCTTCCGTCCGTCTAACCGTCCATTTAACCCGTCTATTTGTCCGTCCCAGCATGAATCCAGTGTGGGTGTGATGGATAAGACCGAATTACACTGGTACACAAGCATGCAAACGTGCTCCAGTTAAGCAGGATCACTCGCATGTGTTTCTTGCCGCTAACTCTCGTAGGTCTGAGTTCGGCTTCCCAAAAGCATCGTAGCCATCATCTTTATGTTTAGATAGAGTGTTTAAAATGCCTCCCTCTCTACCATCTTCCCATACATTTCAGTACTATGGTACTTTTGGGGAATCTCACTCTTGTTGACTTAGAGACTGCTGGAAACTTCATTTTCTTTATGCCTTATTCTTAAGTAAAAAAAGAAATAAACAACAACAAATAAAGGTTGGAATACTACTTTGTAAATCTCAAGCCAGCTTTACACTGTATAAGAGTCAGCCCGTATTTACTGTAGCAGGTAGAATTATTTTTTTTTTGTCATGAGTAGAAATCGGCTGTCTTGGAGTGTATAATGCGTTGCAGACAATTTAGGGCTGTTGTGATCAACTACTGTATGTTCTGGCATGGTCATACTTTAAAAAAATTCATTCAGAGCATATGCACTGCTAAAATACTGTACACATCTAAAATCCACCAATAGCAGAACAGCATACGGTCATGCAAACCTCACAAGACAGCTGCTAACACAGTAGCGGCAATAATGAAACATAAACAAAACTTACTAATGCACAGTGGGGAAAAAAAACTCCTTGCTACCTCAAGCTCACTTTGAAGAATGTTTTAGTTTATGTGACGCCATTTTCTGAACAATCCCAGATCACACTGAACGATGACGTAAGCATGAACATAACATTTTCATTTAATTGCAGGTCTGTCACTAGAGGATCTTCGTTATAACCTGACATCGCACAGTCTGTTATATAATGTGCAGTGTGACGAGTAATAATCTTAAAATACCACTGAATAGAAGCTAAAACTTCTGAATTGCGACTGGAGCACAGTTTATGGATTGACTCTAAGAGAACAGTCCTAAGATTCATAATGCATCTCAGAAAGCTGTTGTAGATTCAGTTCTTTGAATTCAATGCCTGCGATTAGTGACGATAGTGTGTGTGTGTGTGTGTGTGTGTGTGTGTGTGTGTGTGTGTGTGTGTGTGTGTGTTTATGAACACAGGCGAAGGTCATTCCTCACCGGGCGAAACTCAATATCTCTCACTGCTGCTAATGAACCATGAGACTTCATCACTATTAAAACGCCATTAGTGGAGGCCATCTCTCTCTCTCTCTCTCTCTCTCTCTCGCTTCACTGAACTGTAAGAAAAACTATGACTTAATGTCATTTAGCACTCTGTCTATGATCACATTGAAATGCATTATTGATGTATGAATACTTGTCATATTTGAAATGCAAGACCAAATGGCTTTAATTTAGTGCAATGGATGGGAAATGCACGATTTATTTATTTATTTATTTAGGGGGGAGGCGGGCTTGTATATTTTATAGTGTTGACACTGAAACACGATGAACTGACAAAACAGAGCAGGAAAGAGTTATTATGTGCAGTTCATTCATTCATTAATGCATTCATTAATAAGGTATGCTGCATTTATGGAGAATAATCTGTATGTATTGCACAGAGAGAGAGAGAGAGAGAGAGAGAGAGAGAGAGCTCAAAGTGATAACGCATGCCATATTGACATCTTTGTTGTGTCTATTGATTTTGCATTATGCTACTAACAAGCCCAAGCTGATATTTTGTCATTGACAATCATCTTAACCTGAACTCCCTAGCTGCAGGTTACATGCACACACACACACACACACACACACACACACACACACACACACACTGCTTGCCACAATTACGCCTTCCCATGTGCAAGCAGTATTTCCTACTGTAGTAGGAATACTACACTCATACTACATTTATATGACTGTCAAATCCAAGTACTTCTAGTAAAGTCTGTCCGCTTTGCGGCCATCTTGGAAATGCCCCTGGATAGTTATTTCCACTCATACAAGCCCAGGCTCCTATCTGCTTGAATGGAAAGAGACCCATATACCAGAAATGGATCGACAAGATATTCTTTAGTAACACATGGATCACTTTTGAACTGATTTGACAAAAATGGTGTAAATAATGTGTAGTTTTTGGCTACTGGCTACAGTAATATAGTTTTTGTCCCCCAGGTTGCACAGGCTGCTGCGTATGTATGTTTCTCCATAACCACTGAAGTAATCAATAAGATTACTGAGGATGGCACTAATGAAAAACCATGACAACGGCTTTGAACTGCAACTGATACGAACAGTTTTGCTACGATAGCTTTAGGACTGCAATTGCCATGAACGGTTCTGTACTCAAGTCTCATGGTTATGAAACTGTACTATTTGACCATGTAGTGTACAGTTATAGAAGGGAATTATTTATTATCGCATTATTTATTGTCACCCAGATGAGGATGGGTTCAGTTTTGAATCTGGTTCGTCTCGAGGTTTCTTCCTCATATCGTCTCAGGGAGTTTTTCTTTGCCACCGTCGCCTCTGGCTTGCTCATTAGGGAGAGATTTATAAACGTAAAATCTATATCTTGAATTGATATATTTCTCTAAAGCTGCTCCGTCTACTGTGAAAAGAGCTATACAAATAATATATATATATAATATATAATATATATATATAATATAATACTGTTGTTTGGTAGTTAAGTCCAAAAAAAAAGATAAGCAGTTGAAAAAACCTGTAATATAAAAACATCTGTAAAATAAAAAAAAATTAAATAAATAATAATAATAATAATAATAATAATAATAATAATAATATAAATCTGTTATATAGCTTACTTAGAGCTAATTATAAGCCAACTGTTATGTAGCCATAAGCCCTATTCAGTTTAAACATCATAGTGTATGTGAACACTACAGCAGCTATGATAGGTTGATGTTTGAACACCAATCTATTAGAGTACGGTTTAGAAACATACATTCTCCAGTTGTTATTTAATGTAAACTGGCTAAACCGTGCACTCTAGAGTGAATACGGTACAGCCTTGCGCTTGCGCATGCGCATCAGTAAAGTGGGCGGCGCGCGCTTTGCGTCCATGACGTGCGCTCAAGCTTGACCTACGTTCAAGCGTTTCCTTTTCGCCTCCAGATCCAAACTCGTCGGGTTTTCCCCCCCAGGCCAGCACGTTTCATTCAACATGTCATCACCTACTTTCTCTCGCTCTTTCACACCTTCAGACTTTCTTTAGTTCTTTTTTTTTTTTCAATCTGACCTTCGCCGTTTTCAGTCCTCCTCTTCCTCACAGACATGTAAACAAGGTGCTGAATAAGTCGACTAACAGCGGAATGGACAAGCATTAGTTTCGGGGAAATTATGAAAAAAATATATGATCTACTTTTTTAATTTTATTTTATTTTATAGAAGCTCCCCTAAAAATAAGTTAGTTTTCTCTCCCGATAATTAGCCTAATTTAGACCACGCCCCAAACTACCGTAGTAAACAGACTAGTGACTTAAGTGATACATCACAATTTACCGTAATTACCCGAGGCGCTGCGTTATTATAATGTAAGCCTACTGTTCAGTGCGAGACGTTGCAATCCCAAATAATAGTAAATGGCATACGGCAAGACATCAGTAGCCTATAGTTCCCAGAATAACATTTCCTGTTTACAGTACAGACCCTGTTGTGTACCTATTATTCTGAGGAACAAATAGAGAGCAAACTGAATCACAGTATAAACGAGTGGCTATGTCCAGAACTGCACAGGCCTGAGTGTCATTCTCTGTCCACACACACATACCAAACTGCTTAGTGATAATTAACACATACACATGTTCATTTGGGATTTTTTCCCCCCTCTCTCTTGTTGCATGTGCACAGAAAGTGTTCAGTTTAATCCGTGTGTTAGAGGGAGGTAGAGACCGACACCCCTGTACATCCTTCTTGTCTTTCCACGTTCCCAACACACCGTCCTGCAGCCGACTGACTGCTTATACAGACCAGAAACATCACCCGAACCTTCCACGCATGGATCCAAAGCAACCCCAACATCACCTCCATCACTTCTAATAAAACACCAGATTCAGTCCTGAACAGCTCCACTAAAACACATCCAGCTTGAATTCTTGCAAAAGATTAAAGAAGAAGAAGAAGAAGAGGAAGAAAGCATGTAGAAATAAGAGCGTGCAAGTGTCTCATTCGGTCTCCTGTCTCCTCCTGCTCTGCTCGGTCTGCCTCTCTCTATCCTCTCTGTGTGCCGCGATCCGCCGGCCCCGGAATCGATCTCCGCAGGATCGATATCGCGGCATGAATATTCCCGGGCCGGCGCGCGCCAGACTTTATTCCGGGAGAGACGGAGCCGGAGGCAGAGCGGAGCGAGCAAAGGATAAATACGAGCAAAAAGGAAAGACGGAGAACAACACATTCATCGCAAGGACTGGCTCTCATATCTGGGTCTTATTTAATCAGCTCTAGTGTGTACGCTTCGTGAGAAATGAAGAAGTTCTGGGATGTTGGTTGTTTTTTTTTTTTTAATTTGTTTTTTTCCCCCCTCTCTATCTTTCTACCCAGTGTAAGCCTACTTCTTTCTCTTTTTTTCTTTTCTGTTTTTTTGCGCATGGTTCGTCTTCTTCTGACCTTTTTTTGTTGTTGTTGTTGTTGTTTGGAAAATAGCTGTGCTCTACATTCGACCACGACTCCAAAACCCCACTATTCCTAGGATACGACATAAAGGCGCGCGCGTGGGGAAGTGAGCGATCTGTTTCTGCACGGTGGACACAACCGGAAAACACGATTGATCTCCAAGATCTGGGACATCAGAGGACATGATTTGGCGAGGGCACAGCCCGGATGCACGCTGCGTGTGTGTGTGTGTGTGTATGAGAGAGAGAGAGAGAGAGAGAGAGAGAGAGCGATAGAGAGAGGAGAGAATCTTACCGGAGAGCGCGCGCGCAGCCGGCGGAGACTTGAGGCGCCAGGCACGGAGCTCGGAGGCAGTTCTCGGCAAGACGAACGGCAGCGGCAAGGGGACAAACATGATCCTCCTTCGTCTTCAGGCTTTTATTTTTGGACTTTCTTTTCTTCCCCTAGGTGCTGGTATTTTAATTATTGTTCTTAATTGTTTGTTTGTTTGTTTTTTTGTTTTGTTTTTTGCTTGCTTTGGCGTTATAACAGCACAGTCTGTTTCTAGTCTCCGGTCTCTTCTTCGTAGCTGAGATCGGTCGTGGCGCTGGGCGGGGGTGGGGGGGGGCGGGGTGGGGGGGGGTGAAAAAGGAAAAAAAAAGGGGGGGAGGGTGTGGGGTAGGTAAAAAAAAGAAAAAAAAAAAAAAAAAAAAAAAAACAAAAAAAAAAACAAAAAGAAGGGGAAAAGACGCACGCCACAACCCCCCGCCCCATTCCTCTTACTCTTTCATTGTATAGATACAAAAAAAAATAAATTTCACCACGTTCCCCGCGCTGCAGGTGAGAAAAGAAAAAAAAAAAAAAAAAAAAAAAAAAAAAAAATAATTAATTATAGATTTATTTATTAATTATTAAAAAAGAATAATATTTTTTTTTTTTTTTTTTTATATTAAAAAAAAAAAAAAAAAAAAGAATATAATTTTTTTTTTTTATTAAAAAAAAAAACCCGTCTGGCTCTAACAAAACAAAAAAAAAAGGAGGGTTTTTTAAAAAAAAAGTTTTTTTTTTTTTTTTTTCTTTGCTCTGGGGAGCAGTACGTTTGTTTGTCGTGTGCGTGCTTGGGGGTGTGGGGGGGGGGGGGTGGGGGGTGTGGGGGTGGGTGTGGGGGAGTGGGAGGGGTAGAAAAGAGTGGGGGGGGAGAAAAAAGGGGGAGGGAAGAAAGTGAAAAAAAAAGGAAAAAAAAAAAAAAAAAAAAAAAAAAAAAAAAAAAAAAAAAAAAAAAAAAAAAAAAACAAACACAAAACAAAAAAAACCCCACACAACACCCAAACAAAAAGCGGAAAAAAAACAAAACTGGTAAAATGGAGGAACACCCCGCCCCGCACAAAGCAAAATAAAAAAAAAAAAAAAAAAAAAAAAAAAAAAAAAAAAAAAATAAAATTAGATAATATTTTTTATAAATTAAAAAGAAAATAAACATGGCTGGCGTCCTATGAAACCAAAAAAAAAAAAAAAAACAGAAAAAAAAATTTTTGGTGAAAAAAACCCCCCCCCCGCTCCTCTCACCAACAAAAAAAAAAAAATTTTTTTTTTTTTTTTTTTTTTTTTGCGCTCTTTGGTTCGTTTATTTGGTCTTTAGCTATGGATCTGCTTTTCTCCACCAGCTACATGCTACACAATCGCTTCCACATTCAGAGTCACATTCACAGCCCGGTCGATCCGAAATCCGCCACATTAAGTGGTATTATTTATTTATTTATTTACTTTTATTTATTTTTTTTTTAAAAGGGAGAGAGAGAGAGAAAAAAGTCTAATCTATTTATATATAAACGTCAATAATAAGGCAACATAACGTGCTCGCCGGCGCTTCGCCCCTCCCACCGCCGCTCTGTCACACTCCGCTAATTAAAACGCAATCAATCGATAAAGAAAGAAATAAATAAATAAAAGCGAATAAATAAATAAATAAATAACTAAATAAACCACTCGGAAATGTTTACAAAAAGAAACTTGTTTCCTCGCTGGATTTGTGGTTTTGTTGTTGTTGTTGTTGTTGTTGTTGGGGTTGTTTTGTTGTTGTTGTTGTTGAAGATCACTTGCCTATTTCCCGGTCCGTCCGCCTGCGTGTTTTGTTGTCTGTTCCCGTTATGCGGGAACCCCAATGGCTCACGCGACCAGACTCCCTCCCGAATGCGCGCGCGCTCTGCCTCCGCGCTGCCGCGACGTGGAAACGAGAGCCAAGCCGGCTACAACTCACACACATCACCACCTCATCCTCCACCCCACCCCCTCCCTCCTTCCCTCCCCCCATCCCTCCCTCAACCCCCCTTTCTCTCTCTCTCTCTCTCTCTCCCATAGTAGTCCAGCTGCTTGACATTGATTTTGTGGCTTCCTCGTACCTTCAATAAGACAATTGTCACTGCAGTGACATGGGCTACATTTCAAAACGCATATACCTGTGTATGTAAATAGTGGCTACTATAAAGGCCTACTATTATAACCACAGGCTACTATTGAGAACTGTAGGCCTATGTAATAAATAAATAAATAAATAAATAAATAAACCACCTCTGATATTTTCCCCCGCACCCCACGTTAAATCTTGTATGAATATAAATGCGTCTGTATCGATAGCTCCTTGCTGACCGGATGTGCGCAGCAGATGAGGGTCGTTCATAACGTGAAGTGCCCACGTGAGGTGTAGCAGGATCAGCGCGCGCTCAAGGTGGGGTGTTGGGGGTGTTTCCGCTTCCGAACGCTGATTCGTCACGTGCTGTCAATCGCGACATCGCGCAGCACCGCGCACTTACACGGAAGATTATTGTCAATATAGATTTTTTAAATAGAAAAATCTATAGGCTAAACACTGTGCGAGGGGAGGGTGTGTGTGTGGGGTGGGAGGGAGGGGGGGGATCGATTGCACCAGGCTGCGCGCTCGCACAGACCCGCCGGGGCTAAAAAGAGTGAAGCCTTTCACTGTTTACTTTAATGATTAGCTAAAACCCTCTGTGGAGTTTCAGAATGGAGGGTAATTGTAGATTGTCCCAACAGGTGCATGTAATAGACCTGTGGTAAGGTATTATTAAGTGTTATCTTGGGAAAGAATAAGGCGCCCTTTAGTAAAGTATCCCATTACCATATGAGTGCTGAGAAACTCGGTGACAATCCTGAAATGTGTTTCACCTTCAACTTTCTGTCTCATTGCCATTACTGAGTCATTACCGAGTCATACAAGAACATACTTTTGGTTTTGGAAGTGAGGTTGGCGCTGTAAAGTTTACTTTCCTCCTCCGGCAACCTCGTTCATATCCATCAATACATCCATTTCCCATATCGCTTATCCTACAAAGGATCCCAGGAGCCTATCCCAGGGAACTCGGGGCACAGGGTGAGGGTACCAACCCATCACTGGGCACAATCAAACACACTCACCCACACACAATTTGGACTGCCAATCAACCTACAGCACATGTCGAAGGAAACCCCCAAGGCACAGGGACAGCATGCAAACTCTACGCGGACAGGTCCAAGGCAAGTTTCAAGCCCCCGTCCCCGAAGGTGCATAGAGGGAAGTGAGCTAACCACTAGTAGACCACTGTGTCGTGTATACCCCCCCCCAACCCCCACCCCCACACGTATAAACTAAACAAAAAGTTAATTCAAAGCATAAGATATATATATATATATCACCCAGTTTCAACATTCATTTGGGAAAAGCAAGCTAGAAAACCACAATGTTAACGATGGAGTTGCTGACTGAATCGATTATCTATGATCAAATTGTTTAAAGTTTGAAAATTCGGAATATTTGAAATACATTTCCTTATTATTACTGTAATAGCATACAGCCAGTAATTGTGTGTCTCCTAAGAACTTACGTTGTCTATACTCAGGATGGAGTATGTCCATTTTTCGAACTATTTCTATCAGACAGATTACAACAGCTGGACAGCAAGACCAGATCAATCTCCTTCTAACGAATTGGCATATGGACAAAACCAAAACCAAAAATAAAGACTTGTGTTTGGCAGTCACTTCCTCATGTTCCACAGTGAAAAGTATGGAGTAGTGAATAAATCAATACTCAGAGAAAAAGAAATAGTTTCAGAGACTGAACTTTCTGTCCGTTGAAAATTGGAGCTTCATCTCTGTCTTCCCAAAGGTACAAACATGTTGGTCCTACACATACACTCTTTTTTTTAAAAAAAGGGTTCCGTGAGGATTCTTTGGATTGCAGCTTCAAGTTTCTCATCCCTAAGTGGTACTACCTGCAACCCTCTCAGTACGCCCTATTACAGGGTTTCACACAGAACCTTTATGGGTTCATACAGTTTAATTACAGTTAAATGCCAGGAAAATTCCTATTTATTGACTGATCAGAACTGTGTGGCCATGTCAGATGATTGACAGTGGCGTCTACCTGGCAAGGTAAACCATTAGTGGTGAAAAGGGTAAGAAAGTGGAACCGTTCTGTGGTGCCTTTGTGTATTTATTTATGTTTCAAAAGTTGCAAGGAGAAATGTCACAACGGCGTATTTTCTTCATGACGCTCATGTCAGGTGGCAAAATATAAAGTGGTTTGCGTGTACTGGATTGTTGCTACCCTTGATTAACAATGCACTGTATTTGCACACTTGTGACCTTATAACACTAGGTGACAAACTACACAATCTGTTTACTATGGAAGCTACAGCTAACATGTAAAAAAAAAACCCAAAGCTGATTATGTCAATAAGTTTACGGCAGATGTAAACCTAGCAAGTTCATGCAGGAGCAAGCGCGGTATTTATAAAAAAAAAGAAAGAAATAAAACCAGGAGAAAAGAAGATGATGGTCAATGACTAGTTTCTTTAGGGGTCCACAGAGTGCATATGAACAGGGCTCAGAATTATTTTGCACTATACTTTTGTGCTACACAGGAACTGAATGGGGGTGGGGGGGGGGGGCACACGAAAGGAAAAAGTGACCAGTTGTCCCTCGCACGTCCCCCTTCATATGTGCAGAGGTAGCAGGCTGTGCGGGCCTTCCCTCCCTCACTCCATCCCTCCCTCCCTCCCTCGTGCACTCCTCTCAGACAAAAGCAATTATTTCTGGTAGAGTCTGAGTGTGGTTGCACGCATGTGAGAAGGGGAGAAGGATAGGAGAAAAGGAATAGAGAGAGTGTGAGATTGGAGGAGAGGAAAATAAGACAGTGTCGGCAGGATGTGGAGCTAACACCTCTTCGAACCCGTTCTCTTCCTCCTCATCACCCCTTCTTCTGATATCCTGGGTGTAATACACAAATAAGCCTACACCCACACAGGGTTGTTTGTTAGAGATAGAAGAGCATATGATGTGGAGCTGAGAAATAGATCAAACACACCGATGGATGTTCTCAACAAATTATTCATTCCAAAAAGAAAAGAAAAAAAAAACCCTCGCTTCTACCAACAAAGCTGGAGGGAGCTGCTAAAATGTACCTCAACATATTTATTTGAGTATACTATTCCGCTTCTAATTTTCAGGCTACTTTAATATGCAGAACATTTACGTCATTAACATGCCACGCCTGTCGTGATTGATGGTGTGGTCTGAAGTTATTAAAGACCATCATATTTTGACAGCTGCAGAAATGTGCAAGTTCAGGGAATTGTAAATTACCATAGCAAGAAAAGCACATTATTCAGACACAGACATATAGCGCAGCAGCTGGTGTTGGATCTGTGATTTATATTGAAATGTATGAATGAAGCAGCAGGCCATAATGTGTGCGAGAAGAATGGACTGGTGTATTATGAGAAGGCATGTTGGCGTGTGTCCGTGTGTGTCGTCGTTAAATGGCGGTGACATTTTGACAAAAGAGGGGACGAAATTAGAATTCATCAATAACAAGGTGGCCCAATCAATAGCAGTGAAGCGCCTTACTACTACTGTGGCACATTCGAATTGACATCACATCTTTCTCTATTTCTCTCTCATAGGACTCACACACACACACACGCACACACACACACACATATACTAGACACGGGATGTCAAATTGAGTCCGCTGTTTATCTCATGCTTTCTAACGCAGTAATGGATGTCTTCTCTCACACACCTTCATACATACACACACAAAGGTTTAGATAAATGTAGTAAGCATTACTGACCTGTGTAACAAACATCCCTAAAATAATGTTCTCTGTTCTCTGTATTTTGTTTAAAGCTTTTTTTTCCCCATATCAATAATTTTAGTATTTTCATTAAAAAAATACTTCCAAATAAAATGGACACACACACACATCTATTCTCATCTCTCACATCGGCAGTCTTTCTTGCCCCATGACCCGCTGCTCTCAGAAGATTTGCGCTCCCAAATGAGCACACAAAGTAGCAATTCCTAACAAAAGCTTTAAGGCGTCATTTGCTTCTTAATACTTCCTGCCGGATTTGGAAATACGTCCTTCCTGATCCAGAAGACCTAAATTGGCGGACTATAGTTAAATATGAGCAGATTATGTGCACTAGAGGAGTGTCCACAGCTTTAGTGTCCATACATGAATGCACAGAAGCAGGTTTACATATGTATGAGTGAATAGCATGAATAACGTGTATATGCAGGCACCGAGTGTGACCATTCCCTTGTGTGTTACCTTCATGCATACACGCACACAAATAGACCCACTCACGCCACTCAAAGGTTTCATTCCAACCACCCAAATGATACATATGAATTATGTTCATGGGGTCCTGGGTGTGTACGAGTGCTTGAGCATTTATGAATGTTTATAAGCGCAGTCTTACATCAATCACCACAGTAGGTGCGTGGTAACTCATGTATGTGAAGGATTGGCTGGAGAAGTATGAAGATCAGGAATGCTAAAAACAGATGGACACAGTGGTGTCCATGGACCGTACGTGCGTGTTCATATGCACATGTATACAGTACACACAGACACACGCTGTGTGCTTTCTCATATAGTGCATTAGCTTATCGTTTTAAACATAGCTTGACATCCCAAGATCATAATGATCTCATACAGTAGCTACGTAGCTTCAGACATAGAAAGTCAAAATGTCTGCATCGTAAAATGATATATGCTGTACAAACAAGCAACACACATGACATTGGCAATATGGGATGACGTGAAAGGCTTATTCAGAGTGAGAAAGTCATCATTCGTTCATCATCAGTGAGCATTTTCTCTTGGTAAGGGTCATGGTGGTTCTGGAGTCAATCCTAGGAACACTGCGAGCAAGGTGGGGACATAACCTGGAACGTACAACAGTGTGTAGCAATCGGGGCATTTTAGCTTAGCCAGTCCACCTACTGGCATGAAGATGCACACAAACAGTCCCTCCGCGGTTTTGCGACCTCAGAAATGAATGCAAAATCAAATGGATGCAAAATTACCACCGGTTTTCTGCAGATTTAGGCCAGGACACATCATGTGACGTCACCACGACGTACATTCTGCGTAAGCCCTCTTCGACGGCTTCGTGTGCGTCGAACTTGAGTACAGCTAGAAGGTCTCATTTACCAACAAACATCACTGCGAAAGGCGATTGCAATTTCGCCAATTCAAGCATTTCTGGCTTCAGCGGTCACAAAAAACCAAAAACTTCATGTAAAATATCCTATACGGACTGCATAAACTCCACACAGACTGTAACGCAAGCTCAGGATCGAACTGGGGACTCTCGAGCTGTAAGGAGGTAAGTCTCCCCACTGAACCACACATGTGAGGAAATCTGAAAAACGAATCCATGTGAATTTAAGTTAATCGTGTAAAATGTGTCCCCCCCCAAAAAAAAAGAAGCACATGTAAAGTTCACGTGAGGTTTCTGTAAGAGTTTCTTATGAGCTTCACTGCCGGTATTGAATAATATGCTTTATGACGTACACTCGAAACAACAAGTCGAGTGTTACCATGAGTAACCGAAGACGAAACCTTTCGCTTCTTCTAGCTTTTCGAAAGCTTTGAAAGCTGCATTTAAAAGGCATTTTTCCTCATATGAGCCAGCAAACTGTCCTCACGATGACAAAAACCTATGATTGCTGGGACATTTGGGCTGCATAAAGACAGTAAAACCAAGTGCACGCACACACACACGCACTTCATCACTCCTGCTGCTGCTGTCTTTGCCTGTAGTTCAGAGTAAGGGAAGCAGATCCATCTAAAGCCTTTGTTCTTCCCTCACTCGTCTCTTTTATTAGTTTTTATTAACTCCCGCTGCCGCTCTATTCCTCTTTCTCTGTCAGTGCACCCAATAATCAATGCTGATATATTGCCAATATCCCGGCCAGTCCCGGTGTCATCCCTCACTGCTTTTCTTTATTGTGGGAGATCGGGACAATAATAGTGATATTTATTAGAGATATTCATTGTCCTTATCATAATCGCTGAGTGTGTGTATGTGTATGCGTGTTTGTGTGTGCGATTACACTGCCTAGGATTCCTCCAACATTTTCACCCTCTTCTGTCTTCTCATGTCTTTTGGACTTCTCTCTCTCTCTCTCTCTCTCTCTCTCTCTCTCTCTCACACACACACACACACCTGCATACACTTTCTGCATTTCCCCTCATTAGACAGCACTGCAAAGAGCTTTAAACTCAAAACAACTACCATGATCAGTGCGTTGAGATAAAGCAGCGCATTAACGCCAATTCTGATTGGACGTGTCATTGAGGCATGCGTTAGCTACTGCGTCCTTACAGGGAAGTTAAGAAAAGAAAGCTGCAACATCATCTCCAAGGCCTAAGCAACAAACCTACACCCCACCCCACACCCACCACACACACACCCACACACCCACACACACACACACACACACCAAACCCTGTTCCCTGCCCCCCAGCCCCAAGGCCTCCAGACAGTAATCTACACCTCCCCTCCTCATCACTTCTCCTATCGATTTCCTCTCCCTCCCTCCGCCCCTCTTGCTCTTTGGGACACAGCAGGCAGTGCCAGCTCATTGGTCAGCACAGGCAAAGTGGGATCTGACCACAATAGGAGAGCGGCCCCAGAGCGCCAAAAGGACAGGGCAGAAAAGATAAAATAAAATGACAGAACAGGTGAGAGACGGAACGCTGGAGTGACAGAGAGCGAGAATAAAAATGTAAAAAAAAAAAATGAAGGAAAAAAAAAAGAAGTCAATGAAGAGATCGTGACTTAACATCGGAAAATGAAGAACAAAAGTAGAATGACGTAGTGCAGTAAGATGATGGTATACGACTCCACGTCTGTTATATAAGGTGTGCTGCAGAACGAATTCTGCACAAAAGGCGATGGCTCTTTAGTTCACGAGTCAGCATTTGACCCCTGAACTGAAAGGGAATAATATTTGGATTATGTCAGACAGTCATGAAAACACAGGGGAAGGAACAAAGAGATTCATTTTCTCAAAAACATGAGAACACACACACACACACATACACACACACACACACACACACACACACACACACACACACACACACACACACACATACACACACACATACACACACGCGCACACACACACACACACACACACACACACACACACAACACACACACATACACACACACACACACACACACACACACACACACACACACACACACACACACACACACACACACACGCACACACACACACACACACACACATATTAACACACATACACACACGCACACACACACACACACACACACACACACACACACACACAGATCTCCATAGTCTTTGCTACAGCAAAATATTTGAGTAAGACATCAATCATTAATCAGTTATTTAATCAGTAGATTTATTGTGCGCCTTTTGTTCCGACTGAAACTCAAGCTGATACTCAAGTGTTGGAGAAGATCTTTTACGCAGACATACACACACTCTTTGTCTGCTAAGGTCTCTGTCTTTCCTTTCAAGCCTAACCCTCGGCTTTGTCCAAAGCAGTCAGCGAAAGAAGAAAACATAAAAAAAAAAATCTCTCTTTCTCCTTGTCACAATCTCCTCTTCTTTTCCTCTGCATTGTACTCGGCGGTTCTCGGCGCTTCTAACCCATGGTGCACACCGCCACAGAGACAAGACTCAATTCATTATTACTCTGTGCGTCTCTGTTTCTCCGAGAATAGCCTTTTAAACTCTTTTAAGCACCGTATTGATAGTGTATGGTCAATGGCATGAAGGGTGGACTGAGAGAAACAGAGAGAGAGAGAGAGAGAGAGAGAGCAAGAGAGCGAAGGAGAGAGAGATTTAAAGCCTGGATCAATGAGAATTTCGAAAATCAGTGTACTTAGGACTACAAAATCAATGAGCTCTAATCGAGCTGCCAATTCCTGCAGTCCAACAGTAAAGAGCTGGAGAAATAAATGTTGAACAACGATCTGCCTCCAGCTTACGGCGTGAGAGAGAGAGAGAGAGAGAGAATGATGAATGAACATATAGGAAAGGTAGGAAATTAAAAGGTGCATGATGTAAAACAGAGCTTTGTCTATAGAATAAAGAAAATTACGAATGTGCATATAAATCTAGCAAATATTACTAATATTATATATTTTATACTCAATTTTTTTATGTTAGTGAGCACAGCCTCTCTTTTCAGCGTGATTAGTATTAGATTAGAATCTGGAGAATGTCTGAATTTTCAAATTAATCATTTCAAATATGACAGTCTTCCTCTTTTTTTGCTTTGAGTTGGTAAGCACGCACCTCTCAGTCATCACGAAGTCAATATTCTGAGATTAAAGAATTAGAGTAAGGTCCAATAGTCTAACAGTATTAGCGAATAGACTTCTTTGCATTCTTGACCAATTTGATTCAAAATATTTCATTACAAATTCGATTCTCGGCACCAACTTCGAATCCCTGAAATATTTAGATCAATTTCAGAGTTTCTTAGTATTTGGTATGTCCACCTTTTGCTTTAATGGCAGCGTGTTCTCGAGCCGGCGCCGACTCCATGGGCATGGACGAGTGTCGTCTGAATACCTGCTTCAGTGGAAGGGATACGACTCAAGAAATGTCTGACGTTCTTTACACAGGAGTTCGCACAGGCATTATCACGAATGTGCTCACATTTAAAGAGTGACTTAGAAATAATGCACAATGTTCAATATTAAATATTCAAACATTTCCATATGTATAAATTTTAATTTTTTTTTAATTGAAATTTGCCAAATTTAAACAAAAAATTCTGTGTATTTCCATTTTTAAATTGTCTAAGTAAATCAAATCAAATCCCAGATTTTCAGTGTGGTGTCAGACTTTTGGACCAAACTGTACCATCACCAAGCATTTCAGCATCATCACATTCTCGAAAACAAATCCTTATAGAAATGCAGAAGCCACTGTGAGAAAGAAACCATTTTACCATGAGTATTGATGGGAGAAAGATGGTGTATCGTTAACCAATTACAGTGTTAGTTTATCCCCAGTGGTGAAGCTAACATTACCAAGTCTACATTGTTCAGATCTTGATGAACAGATGAAAAAGATAAACTGTGCTGACAGCCGGATTCCAATGGAGATATCCCAACTGACTGAGTGGGTGGGAATGCAGGGGCTAATTTGGGGTCAATCAATCGATACGTTTCTCTTTCTTCCTCCACCCGGGTGAAGGCAAGTCAATAGCCGAGTCAATAGCTGAGTCAATAGCTCCGTCACTGCGCCTGAATTACTCAACATACAACTAATCACATGCCCCGATACGTCTACGCTGCAGTTCTTAACCGATCAGTGGGAAAAGCAGGGTCACTTACATTTACACTCACACTTACACACACTAAACACACTTGTAAGTGAAAAGTGAAGACTCATTTAGCCTCTCCTTCTTTATAATCAATAAAAGACGGGCTCTAAGTGAACGGGGGTGGTGATTTAATGCTTAAGGTTCTGTACTAATGACTGGAAGGTTGTGAGTTCAAATCCCACCACAGACAGAGAGCTGCTACTGGGCCCTGGAGCAAAATTAACACTTCTCAGCTATGTCCCGCTGCTATCCTGTCTCCAGTGTAGCTTGCGTCAAAATAAATATGTAGAGAATAAAGATGAGGATGAAATATTTGAAAAGCAACAGATGAAAATACTATTTAATAAACATAATTTAACAGATTTATGGTCATGTCTGGCTGAAAATCTGTATATTCTCCAATCAAGGTCAGTTCATTCTGCTTACAGTCTTTACATGATTAAATAATAATGACATATACGCAAAAAACAAAACAAAACAAAAAAACATTAGGAAGGATGAGAATGTGGTGAACACACATTGAATTTCTGTATTAATTTTTCCATTATGGACTAGAAAAGGGTTATAAAAAGCATTCGCTGCCTGACTTTGGGAGCTTTTAATTGAGAAATATTTTCCTATTAATTAACATTTTCATACCAGGCACATTTTTGTTAGCAAATCCCTTTATATGGTGTCTAAAGAAAAATTTTGCTTTCTTTAAAATCATTTTTTTCCCCCTTCTAAATAAGCGCTTCTTATTGACTGTCTCAAAAATGACTGTCTCAAAAGCAAATGTGGAAATGTATTGACTGTCTCAATGCTCGATTGAGGATAATGAGTGATCGCAGTAAGCAGTCGTTCTGCTTGGTTGCCTGGAGAGAGGAAGAGAGAAGAGAGAAGGAAAATTGGAAGAAGAGAAGAAAAAAAAAAAAGAAGCCTGAGTGAGGCTAAGGCTCACAGGTGATTCTGCGTCTGCATCCCCTTCGCTTTCATCCCTCTCCCCTGAAAGCTTTTTGTTTTCCGGAGCTGTGCTGCTCACTCACTTTTTCCACAAAGTTGCTTTTTTTCCTACTTGACCCCATGTGTAAAAAAATAAATAAATAAATAAATAAATAAATAAAAACAACAAGTTCTTAAAATAGGCTGAGGTTGAACAGTCAAAAAAACAACCAAGAGAAATAAAACTGCAAAATTTCTAAGAAATTCTTCTTCATTCCCTGTGGAAAATATCCAGAACGCATGCTCTAAGCCGTCTTGTCAGCATCTCTCTATCAAGACCTCAGCGCTGTCTTGAAAACGAAGCACTGTTATAGGTATTAGACAATAATCTGAAAGCGCTTCTCCACACATTAAACAGAGGAGAGAAACTGCTGCATGAACGGAAATGATGGCCTTAGCGTTGAGCTCATGCTGTCTGAACGCTGGGGCAGGAATGAGACACAGAAGCATAGCCAACATGATTTTGCATTTGGATCACCCACAGCTGCCATGATCCACAAAGCCTCAGCCAGGCCTTCCTCTTAGACTGGAGGTTTGCTCGTAACAAAGCATGGTGGATGCATTGGTTCCGTATAAGGCTGCTTTTCCTTTCAGACCAGAGCCTGAAAAGAGGCACTTTCATTCTGTGCACTGATAACCAAAAGTCATACAGTGTGTTCGAAAGAAGAGGTGTGACTGTATAATCGTAATAGTTATAGCATTATTATTATTATTATTATTATTATTATTATTATTATTATTATTATTATTATTATTATTATCATTACTGTACTGTGTGTGTCTCATTTGTATTAGATTTACAAATATGTATGCAATGTACAAGAAATTTTATTTTAAATATCACAATCTATATCCTTATTTCAGATAAATATCCTTTTAAAAAAAATCATCTATCTAAAGTCTATCCACAGCATCATTTCCCTCGTCTCGGTCCACTATATCTAGAGATGGTTTGATATCGCATCTACACTTCCGATACCGGTATTAAACCTTGAGTATCAGCCAATATTGATACACAGCTGGTATTTTTTCATTGAAAAGTCTAAGCTAGAATTAAAAAAAACAAAACTAAAGCATATAAAAAATGCCTAGCTAACAAGATCTTTGCTTTCACACAGAAATATAATAATCATTATAATAAACATTTCAATGCAAATATAATAAATATAATAATGTGTAAATATAATAAATATAAATCCTAACAAAACAATAAAGTCTCCTTATATTTAAACATTTCCAGTTTTAAAAAAATCTATTCCAAATCTCATCCCAATGTTTTCCATTTGTTACAGGATCAGATGAAATGTCCATCTATCCATCCATCTTCTATACCGCTTATCCTTTCAGGGTCACGGGGAACCTGGAGACTATCCCAGGGAGCATCGGGCACAAGGCGGGGTACACCCTGGACAGGGTGCCAGTCCATCGCAGGGCACAATCACATACACACTCAAACACCCATTCATACACTACGAGTACTTTGGACAAGCCAGTCAGCCTACCATGCATGTCTTTGGACTGGGGGAGGAAACCGGAGTACCCGGAGGAAACCCCCGCAGCACGGGGAGAACATGCAAACTCCACACACAGGGGCATGGTGGGAATCAAACCCCCAACCCTGGAGGTGTGAGGTGAACGTGTAACCATTAATCCCCAGATGAAATGTATTTAAACAAATTAGTTGTGGTTTGTTTGGGGGGGGGGGTTGCAGTTATCAGCCCGGTACTGATACCAATCCTGGGTATCGGATTGGTGCCATCTCTAACTCTAACGACACTTTACCTTGTAATACATTATAATCAATAACATGTTACAGAAATCTTCCAAAACGACTTTTGCATTAATGCGTGAATCCATTTACACCTCAAATTCTTGACACACTGTTTTCTATGAGTTATATGTTATAGGTTTTGAAGAATTTATTCACTCAACACTTTTACCCAAACACATTGACTTCTGTTAAAAATCTGGAATATTCCACAACAGCAAGTTGCATCATCTGAATTCATGGAGATCGTGGGAAGAAGAAAAGTAATTCTCTTATTCGTATTTATTTATTTATTTTATTTATTTATTTTGAGTGATATTGTGATATTGACTGGTCAATTTGAATGTACAATCCTACCCAAATAATAGATTGAAAAGATTATAGATAGATAGATAGATAGATAGATAGATAGATAGATAGATAGATAGATAGATAGATAGATAGATAGATAGATAGATAGATAGATAGATAGATAGATAGATAGAATATAATGTGGTAGAAACCTAAGCTAAGATCCTTTTTAAGATCTAAATCCGCTTTGTGACAATATCAATTTATCAAAAAAGTATATATATATTGAATGGAATGTCTTCATGCTATGAATGGATGCTAGTTAACCACATTTTGCGCATTTGTTAATTCTGTGCTAAAAACCCAACCTTCTCAATCAATTGAGAGCACAATTCAGCCATTTTCTGAAAATAAACCCTGTAGAATATTTTGACATTGTTGCCTGAGATGGTTTCACACATAATTTTTTTTTTTTTTTTTTGAATGGTTAAAAGCATGTTTTCCTACACTCGATGATGAAAAATGATTTCAAAAATAAACTTGACAATAAAATAATAAATGGCTCCATGATCTTGGAAAATAAAGCATTGCTTAAAAAAGTCATAATTAAAAAAAACCTGAGAAGAATTTTTATGAACAGAAAAATGCATATTGCTCATTATGTTGATAATGCAGTCCTATATATGAGTTGATTAAAGGTCGTGTTAGTGCCACTGTGTTCATTTACTATGAAAGCAGACATACGTTGACTCTCCCTGTGTATGACGGTGAGAAGGAAATCAATAACCTGACAATAAACCCATTCTAGAAAAAAAAAATAACAATGTGCATATTTTAGTCTTCATATTTTCATTTCTGTATCCTTGAATTGTTTTGTTTTTTGTTAGCTTTTTTGTAAGACGTGATGTGTGGTCTTTCTACTGCGTTCTCATGTGCTTCTCTCCTTCTACACCACTGACTTTGTTCCCATCTGACTCTGATATATTGGCCTTGGGAGTGAAGATTAATTTTAAGTTCAAATGCAGTTTTTGATCACACAAGATTTAGCAGCACATTGTACAAATTCTTGGATGAATTGTAAGCCTTTGAACATATAGATCAGTGCAGCACTGTAATTGAATTGAATTCAATTGAAATGAAGAAAAAAAAAGAATAAAGAGTGAGATGAACTCAACATTTCACATCAACATAAAAGTGACGCTAAAAGATAAACGAATAAACAATACAAAAGGAAAAAAAAAATCAACAATTTTGAAAAATTAAATTAGTGGCAGAGAGTCAGTGATGAATATCTACAGACAGGAACATCTTTATTTTTGTAGAAAAGTATAGAAAAGCTTGATTTAGTAATTAACTTATTATTATTTCATTTTTTTTAAAGCCATGCCGTGTATTTTTTTTTTCTTGATTATATTTGATTATGAATATATTCTGAATGCTGAATGTCATGCTGTCTACACAGCAGATATATTTAAAGCTTAAAAAGCTATTATAAAAGCTTGGATATTGATTCTAAAAAAATATAAATGCAGTTAAAGCGAACGCATCCATAAACTCAAATGAATACACTTATACTATATCTATCATTTATTTCAATTGGCATAAATTGTTTATTATATAGTACAAATGTAACAGTTAAAGCCTGGCAAATGTTTCATGTATAAGTAAAGTGCTTTGACAGCTAACTTCAGACACTCATTAATGTTAATATGTTACAGTATCAATGTTCTCTTAGAATCCGTGTCTGAGTCTATTTTCTCTCAGTACGTACAGAGACGGAATCATTCTATGAATATTGTTCAAGACAATTAAACAAGAATTGCCTACAGGGCACCAAAATATCTAAAAAAAAAAAAAAAGACCAATAGCCACCATTTAGGATCTCGTCCTACAAGCAAAACAGTCACTAAGCACCGCCATTATACTTCCATTAACCTACTAAATGGTTCCTGCCACTGAAGGCCTGATAAAAGTGAAGTTCCTTGGACCAAAGTGCAGTCAGTGCCCCTGATCTTCTTAAAGGTAACACACTGATACACCTATAGGGCTGGTACACGAGGAAGGGGGGAAAAAAAGTCATTTTTCAATTGGAACATAAAGCAGAGGGGATTTTTTTTTCTGCCCTGAGGGTTCACCCAGGAAAAGCGCTGCTTAGCAGCTGTTCCAGCTTGGCTGGGGGGAGCCTGAGGATGCAAATTGTTTTATTCTCAATGGGAACATAAGATAGAAAGGATCCCCATTTTCTCTGTGATTATATGTGCCAGCTGTGTGGTTTTAGACATAGATGAGTATTTAACACTGAGTTCAATTCAGGCATTAAAAATGTGGTGGATTTCAACAGGAAATGTATGCTAGCACTCTAAAGACTGTTGGAGAGAGAGAGAGAGAGAGAGAAGAGAGAGAGAGAGATCCTAAAAATAGGTGAAAATTGTCAAAGAAATACAATCAATAG
>CM022757.1:34896950-34999450 GCA_012411365.1 Ameiurus melas
TCGACACGGTGACTATATCGATTGAGTCTGTGACATGCGATGGAGCTGAAACCACGACACATACCATAGCGGCTACAACCGACCTGCTGATTTCCACTCATACCATTGATTTAGTACGAAGAAATGAAAGTGTTGCAGTATAGTGCTGTGATTAATTCAATGACAGATTATGCAATGTGTTTGTCATTCCTACAATCGAGGTTGCATTGTACAATTATCCTGACTGCTACAACAGCAAAGAATTGACTGTTATCACTATAAACTGTTAATTGGACAGCAATTGCCTTTAAAGTAAAGCTTTAGAGGTACACTAACATTTCAAGCTTATAAAAATATATATAATTGAGGATTCCATCCCCAGTGACAAAGAATGATAGAGTAGGCTGGTACAGCTCCATTACCCTTATTTCTAGCGTGTACCCGTAGCCCACACTACTGATATAGCCTAGTTAGTATACACTGTCTTGTGAACTAGCCTATGAGTCCTGTCTTGCTTCCAGTGTGGATTGTATTTGCACTTTAGCATTGCCCCTGCAGGGTCCTGTCGCACACTCTTCTACTACGAGTGTGCAATGTTGCACCGGAGTATGTTGCACCGGAGGGAATAGTGAGAAAGCTTTTGCTGTATTGGTATAATAACAATCAAGTTGAATTGAATTGCATTGAATTGAATTGAGCAGGGAAAGCCTGAAACAGCAGGCCAGTGGCTCACCAGGACTGGACTGAGATTGAGGAGTGAGATGGGCGTCATTTCAGCAACATGGCTGTTGGTCGCAGGCAGCACTGACCACCAGCTTCAGCACCACGGACAGCGCAGACACACCCGCTCTCCTCTTAAACAGCTTCAAATCCAGTCAAGAGTCCAGCCAGGGATCTTCTTTCAGCCTGCTTCAGAAAGAGACCAGTATTTTTAAATAGAAGACTAATTTCCACATGCAACCCCTGGCAAAAATCATAGAATCACTACACTTAGAGGATGTTCACCCCACTTTTTTTCTTTCTTCTTTTCTTAATTTTTTAATTTCATAGCAAATTATACAAATTAAACAAATTATAGATATGACACTAAACAATTTGGCTTCAATAGTTGAACGTTCTGGCTTTGTGAAACTTACTTCAGACAAGTATAATTATATATTTCTGTAAAGCTGCTTTGAGACAATGACCATTGTTTAAAAAAAATCTCTATACAAATAAAATTGAATTGAATTGAAAGCTAAATGACATTATTTTAATTAATGGCATATATTTTTCATGATCAAGTAAAGGAAATAATTATGAAATCAGCTTGTAACTTGAATTTCTAAAATAAATACCAAATACCAAAAATGCAAACTATTCTGCAGTTAAATGAGTGCGCTTAGAGACCTTTACCTTGGACTTTTTGAAAGGAAACATGGTCCCGACAAGAGAGTTGTTAATTGAAACAATGGAAAGGATTATAAAACTCCTTCAAGAAGGAAATCCAAAAAGGAGTGTGGCAAAAGATGTTGGTTGTTCCCAGTAAGCTGTGTCTAAAAATTTTTGATGCAAGTATAAACAAAATGGAAAGGTTATAAAAGGAAAACTTACGGGTATACCGAGGAAGATGTCAAAGCGTCAGGATAGAAAACTCCAAGAGATACGCCTTGAAAATAGAAAATGCACGACAAGACAAATGGAAAAACAAATGGGTGGAAACAGGAGTCATGGTTTGTGACAGAACTGTAAGAAATCAGCTGAATGAAATGGGGATTTACGTATAGAAAAGACAAATGAAAACCAGTACTAAGGCCTAAACAGAAGAAAACAAAATTACAATAGGCTAAAGAGAAGCAATCATGGAATGTATATGATTGGATGAAAGTGATGAATTACAAATCTGCATTGGCCAAGGAGATGATCATAAAACATTTCTCTGGTTCTGTTATAATGAAACATATAAAGATGACTCCCTGAAGAAAACAATCAGATTTCCCCACTCATTAATGATTTGGAGTTGCGCATCAGGTAAAGGACCAGGGGAGACCTCAACAGTCAATGCATAGGTGTATGTTGAAATTTTGGACACTTTATCATTCCATCGATAGAACATGGTGAAGATGAAGCCATTTTTCAGGATAATGCATCTCGTCACAGGGAAAAGAGTGTTATAGCTGCTCTTCAGTAAAGGCAGATCAACTCAATGCCACGGCCAGCAAACAGTCAGGATCTCAATTTTTTGGAACATTTATGGTGATATAAATGTATAAAATTGGTCCATGATAAGCCTATTCGTGAGAGTTAGAACCAGCTTGATGGAGAATGTTGTTTTCATTAGTGAGGTCTACGCCTTAAAGAATTCAGGCCATCATAAAAGTCTGAGGAGAAGCAAAAAAGTAGTAATTGTAATTTTTTTTGTTGATGTTGACGATTCTATAATTTTTTTCTCAACATTGAGTGACTCCATAATTCTTTCTCTACTTAATCTGCAAAAAAAATCCCATTAATTAAAAAAAAAAACATTTAATTTAATTTGTTTGAGGTATGCTTCACGAAGCCATAATGTTCAGCTATTAAACAAAAATTGTTTTGTATCATATCTGTGATTTGTTTATTTGCTAAAGTGAGGGAAAGAAGTATTAGATCCCCTGCTGATTTTGTACGTTGGCCCACTGACAAAGAAATGATCAGTCTATAATTTTAATGGTAGATTTATTTGAACAGTGAGAGACAGAATAACAACAAAAAATCCAGAAAAACGCATGTCAAAAATGTTATAAATTGATTTTCGTTTTAATGAGGGAAATAAGTATTTGACCCCCTCTCAATCAGAAAGATTTTGGCTCCCCAGGTTGTACCTAGTAGACGAGCTGAGATTAGGAGCACACTCTTAAAGGGAGTACTCCTAATCTCAGCTTGTTACCTGTATAAAAGACACCTGTCCACAGAAGCAATCAATCAATCAGATTCCAAACTCTCCACCATGGCCAAGACCAAAGAGCTCTCCAAGGATGTCAGGGACAAGATTGTAGACCTACACAAGTCTGGAATGGGCTACAAGACCATCGCCAAGCAGCTTGGTGAGAAGGTGACAACAGTTGGTGTGATTATTCGCAAATGGAAGAAACACAAAAGAACTGTCAATCTCCCTCGGCCTGGGGCTCCATGCAAGATCTCACCTCGTGGAGTTGCAATGATCATGAGAACAGTGAGGAATCAGCCCAGAACTACACGGGAGGATCTTGTCAATGATCTCAAGGCAGCTGGGACAGGGCCATGTACCGTCAAATCTTGGGTGAGAACCTCCTTCCCTCAGCCAGGGCATTGAAAATGGGTCGTGGATGGGTATTCCAGCATGACAATGACCCAAAACACACGGCCAAGGCAACAAAGGAGTGGCTCAAGAAGAAGCACATTAAGGTCCTGGAGTGGTCTAGCCAGTGTCCAGACCTTAATCCCATAGAAAATCTGTGGAGGGAGCTGAAGGTTCGAGTTGCCAAACGTCAGCCTCGAAACCTTAATGACTTGGAGAAGATCTGCAAAGAGGAGTGAGACAAAATCCCTCCTGAGATGTGTGCAAACCTGGTGGCCAACTACAAGAAACGTCTGACCTCTGTGATTGCCAACAAGGGTTTTGCCACCAAGTACTAAGTCATGTTTTGCAGAGGGATCAAATATTTATTTCCCCTCATTAAAATGTAAATCAATTTATAACATTTTGACATGCGTTTTTCTGGATTTTTTTTGTTGTTATTTTGTCTCTCACTGTTCAAATAAATCTACCATTAAAATTATAGACTGATCATTTCTTTGTCAGTGGGCAAACGTACAAAATCAGCAGGGGATCAAATACTTTTTTCCCCCTCACTGTATGAAGTAAAAATAAAAAAATAAAAAAACAAAGCTGGGTAAGCATCCTCTAAGTGTAGTTATTCCATCATTTTTGCCAGGGGTTGTACATATAGCCTACACTCTATTTCACTCTACAGTTGAAAATAACCAAACTGGTTACCCAGCACTAAGTCCAGTACTAACTAAACCAGCATGGCTTGTTTTATCTCAGCGAGGTTGTTTTAGGATGTTGACCCAAGCGAATAATCCAATAATCCAAGATAATATTACACAGAAAACATTAGTTATGGAGCAGCCAAGAATTAGGCAACTTAATGTTAACTCTACATCTAATTATACTGGAATGTAATCTCCTCTTTGAAACAGTTTGTCTTATTTACTGCAAGAAGCTTCAGCCATAAATTCAGCCATACTTCCTCCATTAAAAAGGCTATCTAGCATATTTTTTGTTAGCAAGCTAACACTGCTTATCAAAAAGATAACGTCTAGTTAAAGTTAACGTCAGAAATATGCGAATGTACTATCCATCCATTTTCCATGCCACATTTCCAACACAGGGTTGCAAGCCTAGAGCCTATCCCAGGGAACTCAGAGCACAAAGTAGGGGACACACTGGACGGAGCACACAGGGCAGAAGCAGGAATTGACTCCCAACTCTATAGGCGCAAGGCAAACGTGCTAACCACTAAGCCACCATGACAACTACTAATATACTAATTCAACTAAATTAGATTAAATATAAACAAAAATGGACATTTCGTACAGCTCCATCTGATTTCCTCAACCTTTTCTGTTCTAACAGACGTGGTGAAAATTCCAGAAAATGAATCTCAATGTGTTTGTTCCCATTCAGCGTGCCCATTATCAACCCGGTTTGAGTCATGTTGACCCAACAAGCAAAACCCAGCAACGGATGTGTAAAAACGACCCAGTGTTTTATAGAGCGCACTCAGAGTGCACTCAGTCAGCTTTTTATTTTTTTTCAATTAAAGGTAACTCTTTCATTTAAACACATGCCATTTTATCAGCTACACCTACCCTATAGGTTACTTTGTATGTATACAACTAATCCATCTATGTTTCCCACCCAGTTAACAGGGATTTCCATAACAACACCACTGTCTAGGTTTGGGGTGTGGTATACATATATTGTGATTTTTTTTTTTTTAAGTATTTTTAATCAATTTTAAATATCAATATCATGGCTGGTTTGAGAACAGTCCAGTCACCTGCAGTCCTGTGGTCAGAAACCAAACATTGATGGACAACATACATTTACCAGGAGAAATGTTAGGATAAACCCACGAACTGTACGGCTACCAGGTGGAACACGCTAAGTGCGTGTAAGAACACCCTGTTAGTGTCACTTCTGTGCTGAGAATTACCCACCACCCAAATAATAGCTACTCAGCAGTGGTCTTGTGGTGTGTCGGTCCCTTGGCATTGATGGACAGAGTGGAGAGGAGCTGACAAATTGCACAGAGCAACACATGGGATTCAGTCAGTAATTGTGTACACAAAGTGACCTGTAGTGTAGCCTGATAAGAAAGATCGAGTGAAAGGTTTCTTTTCCTACCTTTATTATAATTACTCAACACCATTATTATTCTTTTTTTTTTTTCAATGCAAACTACATATGATTTCAGTACATCATTCCTTAAATGGTGAACCCATCTCAGTAAATATTCATATACACTTACTGAGCAATATATTAGGAAGGAACACTAATACTTTATTTAGTATAAGTATAAATAAAGTTTATTATGAGATTTTAAATGTCGTCGACTAACATACCTCGTTACGGTGTTAGTATATGGTGATTACACTGAGAAGAATGTCCAGAGAACTGACTCTGAATGGCAGCAAGACTACACTGAGCTAAACAAGTCATGTAGCATGGGTCACAGGATTTTTATTTTTTATTTTACCAGGTAAAGACTACTTGGATTTGAAAGATATTTTTGTGCAGCAATACATAGTCGGACTCCAGTACATGAACGGCTATAACAGTGAACTCAGAACTCTGGTTCAATAAGCGAGTGCATGGAAATAAAGGAAGTGCATGGAAACGTGATTGGCACAGGATCAGGTTTTAATTCTACACCTGTAAGAAAATCGAGAACAGCAGCAGGCTATAAAAACCTGATCCACAGGAACACTGAGGGCATCTGCTTGTGGCTGGTCCTGGACCTCACAAAACTCCACTGAGACACTTGCTCTTATCCGACCAGATTTCATTAATGTTATTTATTAATGAATGAATTTAATTTTTGTTAAGGTTTTCGGAGATGACAAAGTGCTGAGCAGCCAATTGATAAAAATCTGACAAAAAAAATAAAAAATACAATGGAAAAAAAGCGCTTGTGATAGTATTTTATTCAGAATTAAATTCGAATTTTAAATATAAACGTCTATACATGGGTTCATTAAATTAAAACGTTCAACAAAAACAGAAGGAAAAGGTAGCACACAAAAAATAACACTTTTTGACCAGACACACAAGAGTATAGACGAATCGTTACCTATGACTGTTTTTTTTTTGTTTACTTTGTCTTTAAACGATACAAAGATAACATATGTATTAACCTATATATTTTTTAATAATAATAATAATAATAATAAATGTTATAAAGGCTCAGTGTGGTTGTGACTTAAGGTCAAGAAGACTGCAGCTTGTCTGAATCATCTGTTCGAGGGAAAGTGTTCATATAAGTAGCACTTTCACTAGAAATGACTCGTTACTTGTCTCCAAGCATCTCTGACACATTTCTGGACCTGGATCTTGGAATGCTGGTGTTTACTGCACAGATGTTCGGTTACATCTGGTCCATAAATACCCATAATTACCAGGTAAGCCAATACCACCGTTATGTTTCTTGTGTCCTGCTATAATGAGCACACACACAACATAAATCAACTTGTAGAAAACAGACACCTTACCAGTATAGGGATATTTTTATGATTAAGTTGACAAATAATGACCATTTTTGGAGACCAATCTTGGTACTTTCAGAACAGTACCTTTGGTTACAAAGTATTTAATTAAGCTCAGTTTCATCTTCTTCAATGTAGATGCCTAATCAACACAATTAGAGCAAAATCATGGAAAATTCTTGTTACCCAGCTACCCTTAACATAAAATACAGAAGCAGTTTTAGCTGGGTCTCCCTTGTTTCAATGTGTGGCGTAACCAAAGACACTCTAATGCACAGATTACCAGCAGCACAGGAAGCTGCCCACAACTTATGTGTGGTCTGAACGTGTGCACCATCGATTAGCCTAAAAAAAAAACCGCATCCACAGCAAACGTTGTACCGATTTGGTAAAGTGTTTGTCTTTCTTTCAGCCATACTCGAATTCAAATCTCTCTTTATTTACTCTCAATCCATATACAGCCCATCCTGAACAGTCCTGATTAAATTAATTCAAGAGCACCTTTGTTTTTGTTTTTTCTTTCGTCTCTCTTCTTTTTGCAGCTTTTATATTTCTCAGGGCCTGGGGACAAAGGAACAAAGATTGGTGCACATTAGAGAAGCCTGACAAACAAGGCACTTTATTTACAATACAAACGTACACAATCAGCATTACATACAGTGGTCACACTATTAATGATAATTCATTGGTTAAAAATAAATAAATAAAAACCTTCTGCATAAAATTAGAGTTAGCTGGCCAAAATGGGTTCAAATGAGAAAAGCTGATGGTATCTACTGCCCCCTAGTGGCACAAATTATCTTTACGATGCTGTAAAAATGGGTCAGTTATCCTTAACAGGTTTTCACTTAATAAAAAAAAACAAAACAAAACAAAACACACAGAAATCACTCTTGATAGGGAGTTTCCTACACTAAATACTAATTTAAGGCCAGGAGCTGACTTTTTAAAGTTACTTAAAATAACCACACACTGACTTGACTTGACTCTTAAGTTAAAGACTTAAAGGCTTTCAGTAAAGCACCTGTAAAAAGAGTTGAACAATCGGAGCCAGTGTCCTTCTCACTAATCAGCCCTTGACCACTGTCTGACAGCGAGGACACTTTCTAACCTGTGCACTGGGCCACTTGCTGTGCTGTGAGTCTGGTTGCTGAGCAGAAGCTTCCTGCCCTCTTCATAGTCGTCCTGGTCGACGCTGACCAACAGCCGCACGCCCTCTTGGCCAGCCGCTCTCTTCAGGGAGTCTGTGATGAACACGCCCTTGAGCGCCTCCAGCAGCGCGCCGCTCAGGTAGTCGGCCCAGAACGCGTCCAGGTTCTGCAGCTCAGAAAATTTGATGTCGCAGACAATGGAGCCGAGGTCACGAGCGCGCAGCAGAAGGCTGGCCCGGCTGAACAGTTCAAACTGGCGCTCCAGAGGCTGTTGCTTATCTGAGGAGACCCTGGCGCGCAGGGCTGACTCGTGCTCGGAGTACTCGGCCCGAACACGCAGTCGGATGTCTGCCATGAGGAAAGAAGAAAAGGAGGAGAATGGAGGAATAGAAAAGAAGAAGGGAGGGATGGTGAATAGAGATGGGTCGGGAATAGATAAGTGGGTGACGGAGTAAGAGGATAGTATTTAAAAAAAATCATAATAATCAGAGCGGCCAGGCAAACAGGATGTGCAGAGGGTATTAACGAATGAGTAGAAAAAAGGGAAAGGTTGTAGTAAAAACAGTAGATGGATAGGCAAGAGAAGAGAGGGATAAAAAGGTAGAGAAATAAGTAAGAAACTTTAGTCAATTATCAAACAGACTCAACAAGCATATCAACAAACAATAACTTGGCTCTTGAGAGGTCTCGGGTGTTCTTTCACAATAGGTTTTACAGAATGCAAGAGGATAGTATTTCTTGACTGAGTACTTAATGGCCTTAAAGTGAAACTATTCTGCTCAGGAGCATTGTGGCTGCAAGCAGCATGGAGCTGCTTCTGAACTCAACAGTGGTGACTGAAACCTGAACTGAAATGATTAAAACATTCATCTGGTCCAGATGAGGCTACAGCCGAATGTTTAGAAATACGTTCAGAGATTACGTCAAAAAAACAAAACAAAAACAAAAAAACAAAAACAAAAGGAGAATAATGATTTCAGTTCTAGGAGCAGACGGTCAAGAAAGGGTTAACACTTTTCAGCTGAGCAAATTCTGAGTGAACAACGGATCTCGCAGAAGACCATTCGCTGTTGTTACACTTTAGAGATGGACAGGAATATTTAATCGAGCAAGCACAACTCAAAAAGGTGGGTTTCGGGTAACTTTCACTGATGGCACACTTAACCCACAATGCCAAAGGATTTCCAGCACTTTGGGGAATACAGCATTGTTTCTTACTGGTCCTCTGCATTGTGTTGAATTTTCGACTGTCCCGTTTTAACCTCGAACCCATTTTGGACTCACAATTCATTTTTGGGAACTTCAGCATTAACAAGTCCACCGAAAAGAGGGGCTACGTTTCAGTTAATTCAGTGTAATCAATAAACTAAAACGCAGCTCCCCAGTACTAAAAAAAAATTCACTTATTTGAAGGTGGACCGTCATTGAGCAGAACTGGTCTTTTGATTGGAACTAAAATGTTTCAGAGGCCAAGCAGTCAGAAGTAACACAGACTAGTAAAGCATGGCACAACCTTGTGGTCATTTTGAGAACAGGAGGAGGAACTGATGTCATGCAACAGCACAGGGCACAGAGATGGCAAGATACGATTGAAAGATACATACTGAACCAGCGCTTCGTTGTGATGTCATTTCCTTTCATGTCATTTCATGTCAGAAGAGGAGTGGGCCCATCGATCTTCAGAACACTGCTGCAACACAAATCCAATCTTCCCACCCTCAACCAACTGTACTCGCTTTTTATGTTTGGTGACTTAAAAGCGAAAGAGTATCTTAGGAACTCAATGGATACATTGGAGTGAAATCATGAGACTCAAAGTTGTTTTGTTTTTTTTTTAAAACAAATTCAGGAGGCTGTTATGAGAAATCCCAAGAAAATACATCATTAACTGAGCAATTCATAGAGATGGAGATACTTGTCCAACAGCATTTGCTTCAATATGATTCTAGTACAGCTAGTTTATTACGTATGAAGGAATAATAATAGGTTTAAGACATAATCCATCACTACAGGAAGGCTGAATGTGATTTGTGAACATTAGCATATTAAACCTCCGTGCACATCACTGTTCATATGTAACTACTGTCTGCAGCAAGCACTTCTCATAGACATCAAATAACACATTAGAAAATACTACAATGGAAATCTACCAGTGAGAATTCTGACTAAGATAAGAGCACAAGCAAAGGCAATTTCTTAGTTCTTAATTTATATAACTCCCAAGAGAATAGGAAAAAGCATACACATCTCTGTAGGCTTTTAGAACTGAGTGTAAAAACAGATAATTAGTAAAACATGAGATTTTTACCCCCTGGATCCCTCTTGTTCAAAATATTCCCCACAAATAATAAACTCAAAGTTGGTTTGCACACAACAAACTGGAAGCATATATTGGTTAAAAGCTTCTTTTCCTTTTTTTTTTTTTTTGATTCTCCAGAAGAGGTCCAATGACAGTGTACATTCAGTGCACTTTCCATTTTGTTCCATTGTAAAGCACCTTGAATGCTGTCATGCAGCGAGGACATTGTGCTTTTTTGCATTATTTAAATAAAAAAAAATGAAAATAAAAAAAGTACAACAAACAAAAATAGAACATCTCCATCGAGCTTCCACCTTCACCTCCGTTACTTTGTTTAGGCAGAGGATTCAGTACAAAATACATGAACCAACAGTTTTTCTCTAATGATGGATTATGTGTTTACTGTTTACAGAGAATCAGACAGGAGGTCATTTGAGCAAAATTACATTAATCCATGATGGTAAAGTTAGGTGTTCTAATTTCTAAATAAAAAAAAACAGGTCATTTCATTTTTCCAGCAAAAACACAACCTTTAGGCACAATTTTATGAGGAGCTGCTCCATGCGAAGAGCTTCCAGACTATTTCCATCCCTCTTTTGTGATGAACAACAAACCAAGACGGAGGGAGAGAGAACAAGAGCAGGAGGCTGCTGACCAACCACTCGCTATTTTATCTCGGTCTTTATGTTCGCTCTCTCCCTCTCAAAGTATGTGAGGATGGCCAACTTGTTTTGTCCCTGACACTTGAGTCAGTCTGTTTTTCAACTGTGGACACAAAGGAGAGAGAAAGAGACAAGCAGAGTTTGGGATGAACGTTTTCCAAAGGCTGTTCCTCTGTTGCGGTCAAATCAGGCAATTTCATAAGCTTCAATTCTATATGGGTAGAAATAAATTGAATTTGCAGTCCCCCTTCCAATGATATTTACGTCTACATTTTTGTAATTAATTTGATTTTCAGCAAGAGCTCTGTTGGGTCATTTTCCTCAGAACTGCTCACAAAATGAAAAATTGGACATTTCTCAAGGTTGAGCTACTACTCAAGGCAGATTCAGGTTTGTTATTGTTATGGACTTCCTCAGTTTTGATCAGTTCAAATGACACGCATTCAGGAGAGCCCTGATAGTTTTAGAACAATTTTCCCATTAAATGAAGGTTACTTTCCCATTAGCAGCGATGAAAACACAAGGTAGAGATCATGTTAAGAAATGTTCTGCCTTACTTGAGTCAGTTCTGTGGCCAACAACTTTCTCCAGAATTCTGTACTAGTTGTTTCCCCTAAAGTCTACTAATAGTACACAAATAAAAACAGGTCTTTCGGGGAATCATGGTTTGAGGAAGTGGACTACAATGGTAACATTCAGCACTTTCAACCCTCCTCTTAACCGAGTGAGGAAGGTAAAGATTTTACCTTAGACATGGACCAGGCCTCATGAAGGAGAGCGCGAGTGAGAATGCACTTGGCTTGAGTGTATGATCGCACAGAGAGGACAGCGCACACCCTTTAGTGTGGCGTGCTCTCTTTCTTTCTCTATCCATTCTCCTGCTTTTCCTACCCATTCCTGAGTCAACCTGCTGGAATCAAATGTGGGGTCAATAGAGCAAAGAGCACTTTCAGCACGTTCAGGAGCAAAAGGTCAAAGGTCATTCATGGTAAAGCAGGACTGTATCTTAAATGGCAAGATTCTTTTAAGAGTATAACCTACATGTTGATATAATGGAAGAGAAATCTCTACCGTTCCAAAATAAGGTATTTTTTTTAGGTGATAAGACAAAAGGACTGTATTAAATAGAAAATAAACTTTTTGTTTCATCTCCATGTACAGGTACTATCTACTAAATTGTTTCAGAAATAAAGACAAAATCTAGGATAAAACAAAGGCAATGAAAGTAAACACAGAATACAGTTTTTAAATGATATGGTTATTTATTGAAGCAAGAAAGTTATCAAATACCAACTGGGCCTGTGTGAAATTGTATTTGCCCCTGTACTTACTAATTCCCCAGATCTATGAAACTGCATTCATAACGGGGTTCAGCTGGACTAGACGCAACCAGGCCTGATTACTACAAACCCTGTTCGATCAAATCTACACTTAAATAGAACTTTTTCATCAACAGGAAGTTGGTTAAAAGCTCTTACCCGGTAACATCCTATGCTGAAATTGAAAGAATTACAGAAATTATGAACAAGATGATTGAAAAAATTATCGAAATCAGTCTGGGAAGGGTTATAAAGCTATTTCAAAGGCTCTGGAACTCCAAAGAACCACAGTGAGAGCCATTATCTGTAAATGGAAAAAACTCAGCACAGTAGTGAACCTTCCCAGAAGTGGCCGACCTTCCAAAATTTCTCCAAGAGCACAGCAACAACTCATCCAGGAAGTCACAAAAGAGCCCAGAACTACAGACCTCTGTTGCATCAATAAAGGTCTCTGTTCCTACCTCCAATATCAGAAAGACACTGGGCAAAAATGGCATCCATGGAAGAGTGACGAAGTGAAAACCACTGCTAACCCAGAAGAACATTAAAGTTGCTCAAATGAATTTTTTTGGGTTTTTTGGTTGGAAAAAATTTTTTTTTGTTGTTTTTGGTTGTTTGGTTAAAAAAAAAAAAAAAAAAAAAAAAATTTTTTTTTTTTTTTTAATTTGGAAAAAAAAAAAATTTTTTAATATATTTTTTGGGGTTTTTTTTTTTTTGTTTTAGGGGTTGGAGAACTTTTTTTTGCTTCAATAAAAAATAAATAAATAAAGACTGTATTGTGTGTTTACTCAGGTTGCCTTTGTTATATGTTGTATTTCGTTGGAAGATCTATTTAGTATGAGATATACACAAAAACAGAAGAAATCAGGATGGGGCAAATACTTTTTCACAGCACTGGGCTTTGGCGAATGTTTTAGTGAGATCAAACCAATTAAATTAAAACAATTCATTAACTGAAAACGTCATTAAATAAAACTAAAGGAAAAGGGTTATCGTTAAAAAAAACAAAAAAAGCCACATGTACACTGAAAAAGCGGGTTAAAAAAGAGCTTGTGGCAGACAACACTGGGTTAATGCTCCCAACACAGTGACTACAGTGTATTTCCATCATTTACAATGAGATGAAATACTACGCATGCTCTTTTAGGTTCCCGATATTTAGACGTAATGAGGGAAAGTGAATGAGGGCAATATTCGGCTGCACAAGTACAGACAGCGCATCAGCGATATTCGCCATGTTCAGATATAAAGTAGAGAGTTATACTCTAGAGAGCCTTAACGTGTTTGCTTTCATTCAGAGCAAGTGCATTTCATTTACTGTCCCAGTATTTTGTTATGTTGAAAGAGGGAGAGAGAGAGAGAATGAATAAAGAGAAGAGATAATGTGATCATGCAGAATGAAGACGTCTGGGAAACTGAAACGAGACTAAAAAACACTGGGAATGACATCTACTTCATGCAAATATTTCACATGGGAAAGAAAGCAATAATTTAGATATAAATGGAGTAGAATGCAAAAACAAGTTAAAGGTCCACTAAGTTATATAGACACACTTCAATTATGAGACCATCGGTTCCTGCCTCACCAACAACAAACTACCTCTTACAGCTCTTTTACGGGGCAAGGTTTACGAGGCATGTCTCAGATATGAACAATTTTATCCCGAAACGTATGATTGTAATCTATTTATTTTTTTTGCATACTGACCAGTATTAAGTCCAGCACTGCTGGGTGACAATTTATTATAACCACAATACAGGGTGTTCCAAAAGTCTCCAAACATACAGGAAATTAAAACTTTTTAGCAAAATGTCTTCCAAACTTAAGTTTATTTCCCCCTTAATATAGCCTTTATGAATGCCTTTGACAAAAGAAGTATTGAAATCACTGTCATGGTGCATCAGGAAGCGGTCACAAGGTTGCGATGGACTTTAACAGGAAACATGACAACGCGACACGGTCACCAAACTTATGTTGTGTGTTGCGGACGTCCACGAACATCCACTGACGAAGGCACAACCCACGTGGTGCTGGCCAACATAGTCCCCTGTGAATGGAGACTTTTGGGACGCTCTGTATTTCAGATTGAAACAAAACAAAACAGTTGAGGGCAATATTAAATACATAAATAAGACTTCATGAAAGAATTCATCTGCCAAGCCTTGGAAAGGAAACAGACAGCTTTTTTGGTTTCTTGCACTTACAGGAATGAGATGGCAATGTGCCTTTTTTTTTTTTTTTGGACAGAATGTAGTATGTTGGCAGACATATTTATAAACAAAAATAATTGCCTTCTAACTAATTAATGTGGGTAAGATCCAAATTGTTAAATTAAGATAAATGTTCAGTGATTGCAAATAATTGCAAATAATAGGAATAATATCTATTCCTTGGAATATTCATCAGCGTTACATTATATTTGGCTAGTATTAGAAGTTTATATGAATTCTTCTAATTGCAAATGAATCCGATTTGTTCATCATTGTATTAGGCCTTATATTGCAGCTGCTGAAGACGGATGAATGGACGAATTAATAAATATTTTAATCATCTGATATTTTGGGGTTTTAAAACAAGTGCCCTGTTTACATTTAGACACAACTGAAAACCTCCTGCCAGAGGAGCACTAGAAAAGGACAACGCCTGGAAACTCAAACACATGAACTATATGTTGGTAATTACAATAACCTGAATCAGCCGCCCACTGCACCTGTGTAGCGTGACTCTCAATATGGATTTTTCCCTAAGTAAATATTGGCAGCTGAAATGAAATCACCCTACAACTTTATTCTGTAAACACTGTATATGCGTAACATACGTTGGGTGTATAAAATTTTATTTTTAATTTTTAATTCATTTCCTGAGGTTGGTTCATCTGATCCTTGACTCCTTGATTCTGGATTCTTGACAGCCTGTAGTGTTGCTGAGTTCACAAACCACTTCATTTTTTATCGTACAGTATATAATAAACAAGTATAATACTTTTCAAAGCACCATTTAGTTGTGGTTGGTACAGATTACAATTCTTCTGGTTCATAGGTTTCTCTAAAATAACTTTCAAGAAGTGCAATGCAAAACACACACGATTCAGCCCAGAACCTTTCTGGACATATTAACTCTCAATCGAATTATGATGTTAATGGGAAAATTAAATACAACTGGTCTGTTTATGGGCATTTGTAGTCTCCAGAAATGGTCTACTTATTGTACTGAGTGATACTTTGACGAAGCGAGTACTCCAAAAGATAAAAACAAGACATTTTTATATATATATATATATATATATATATATATATAATATATATATATATATAAAACATATTTTCATTTCAGATTTAGAATTTTATAAATCTTTGACCATTTCAGTAGGTTACGTCAGTAATTATTTCCGGTTTGTTTCACATTTATAGTTGTTTTGTTTGTTTTAACATGTCCAACTTGGAGGAGTGCACCAATTGCATATTGTTACAGCCATAATGTTGACTGCATAACCAATCACCAGATCTTTTCAGACAGTAGCTGCCCTAATGTTGCAAAATCTGAAGTTCCCTATGCCCCTCACTTTTTATTACAATGCCAATATTAGAAATATTGATTTTTAATTTTTTTTTTAAACTTAGTGGACCTTTATCACCACACAGCCCATATTTCTTTTTATTTCCCAGTGACTGATGCAGTAATTTGTTTACCTGGTATGGCGGAGGAGCATTAAACATAGCAGCAATTTGTAATTATGTTGAGGCACTTTCTTGCCCACTCCTTTACCCATTTATCACCCTTTCAGGCTGTTTGAACAGAAAATACGATTCACCAACCATTCTGACACGTTCATGTTCATTTGCGCAAACAAAACTTATTACTTGGTAAGGTGCCTTTAGGGGGATGTGGTGTGTTTTTGATGTGATGTATCTAAAGGCTTTAGAGTAGGGGTGTCAAAATCATTTAAGGCAGTGGGCCGCATTATATTTAGTCCAGTGTCAAGTGAGCCAGGCCAATGAAATGTTTAGTCGTTTATCAGCAGTTATATATATAAAAAATATATATATGCATTCTGAATGCACAAATAGATTGAACATAGTGGGGTCCAAAAGTCTGAGAGCACTTGTAAAAATGCGTCTATTTGGCATTATTTTCTAATTTAATCGAACAATTTTCATTACAAATGATATTACTGACAACAACTTGAGTGAAAAGTTGAATCTTTACATGCGTATATTTACATGCATTTCAAAGTTTCTCAGCATTTGGTACGTTCCGTTTTGCACTCGAGCCGGCACAAGTTTGTGTAAAACCAATCCACTCCTATGATCCACTTGAGATCAAATCCATCGGAGTGTCGTCTGAACACGTGCTTCAAAAGAAGAGACTAGACATGAGGAAAATCTGACCTTTTGTACAAAGCAGTTAACATGATCTACATTCCTAATATGCTTTCAAAATTCGAAAACCTTCTGTGTACTTCCAACTGTAAATGGAGAGAAAAGAAAAAGGAAAAATCCCAGACTTTCAATGTGGTCTCAGACTTTTGGACCTCACTGTGCGTGTCCTAGAAAACACATGAACAGACTGCAACACAGATTAATAGAACTTTATCATCTTAAATTAAAATGGCCTTAAATGAGATTATATGCAAAAATGTCTAGCGTGATAATGAAGCGTTACATTTCATTAGCACATTATGACAGCAGTTGAGTTTATTGCTTTTTTTTGCCACCTAGGAGAATAACAGAGACTAGCTCCCTCTCTCCCCCTATCTTTCTATTCAATTATGATCCTCTAGACACATTTTAATTTAGAACACAGATTGTAAATAATATTTAATATATAATTTATAATATAAAAAAAAAAAAAAAAAAAAAAAATTATAAAAAAATAAATATATAAAAAAAAAAAAAAAAAAAAAAAAAAAAAAAAAAAAAAAAAAAAATAAAAAAAAAAAAAAAAAAAAAAAAAAAAAAAAAAAAAAATAAAAAAAAAAAAAAAAAAAAAAAAAATAATAAAATATTATAAAAAATAAAAAAAAATTAAAAATATATAAATATAATTAAAAATTAAAAAAAAAAAAAAAAAAAAAAAAAAAAAAAAAAATTAAAAAAAAAAAAAAAAAAAAAAAAATAAAATTAAAAAAAAAAAAAAAAAATAAAATAAAAAAGAATAAATTTATTAAAAAAAAAAAAAAAAAAAAAAAAAAAATATTTAATATTAAAAAAAAATTTAATTTTTTTATTATAAAAAAAAAAATTTTTTTAAAAAGGAAAAAAAAAAAATTTTTTTTTTTTTTACAACAAAAATTTTTTTTAAAAGAAAGTTACTGAAGACTTTTGAGCAACCAGATTCCACTCAGAGACACGAAACTGAATAATTCATGTCTCGGACTGTGTTTGTCCAACAGGTGTTTTAGACTATTTTCATCACTTAACTCATCTCAAAAGACACCTGGGCAAGAAGGTTCACTATTCAGAATAGGTAGCCTGCTTGTAAATAGTACAGCTCACAACGACAAAAAGCGGGATCCTGGTTAATTTGCCAAGCTGGGCCGCACAGTACAGTGGAAAAGTACTACAGTTTTCAGTCAAGCACAAAATTCTTTCTACAACAAGAGATCCAGCTATGATGCATATTTGTAGCTCTAGCCATATTCCTTCTAGTTTCATTAGTTGTTTTTTTTCCCTTTACTAATATACATTCACTTGACATTGTTGCAACAATATACACCCAGACTTTCCAGTTTTAATCATTTTAATAAGCAGTGTCCCCACTTTTTTTTTGGTTTGTTAAAGATTTACACATCACTTACATAGCAGGTTGTTATTAACAAAATGGACAGGCACTTTAAATGTGCTAATCTGAACACTGGCTGAGTCAGCGGTCTCACCGTAATGAGCAATGCAGTGTGTCTGATTCGAACACTGAATCATCCTGCATCGTTAAGGCATAAAATGGCCGCCCCGCCACCCCAAGCGCCCCCCCTCTCTGACAGCCTGGTGCGCCTCTTAAAGACGGAGGATGTCAGGAGACAAAGAAGCTTGCTTGCTAAGTGTATTTTTGCACAAAACCACTGTGCTTTCACTGCAATTAGATGAAAAATTTATGCAAGCAAATCATTCAAACCGATACGGTGAAGGACCAGAATGATCAGAGTATGCTGAATGGGTTTTGTAGAGACTCGGACGCAAATCCTAAAAGAGCAGATCATCTATAACCTAAAAGGCTTCAATACGTGTAGGTAAAGGAGTGTGTCTTTCTGATTGTGTGAAGGCAGTTTGATCTAAAGCAAAATGTAAAGATGAGCAGCGGTAAGTTCAAAGTGGTGAATGAATAGAAGAACACCATGGAGGGAAAAATAGACCGATGTGAAATTCAAATAGTAATAATTGATCAGACTAACACATTTAAATGTGAAGCCATTTGGTAGGTCTGCTAAGAGACTGGTCATCTGTAATTTACACACACACACACACACACACACACACACACACACACACACACACACATATATTTATATATAATCTTGCTATGTAAATGAAGGAGCACTTTCATTTTGCTAATTGTTTGATAGATCATGGGCTAAAAACAGGTGGCACAAACATTAAGAAGAGTGCAGATGACAAGCAAGTCTGAGAGGAGAATAGAGACATTTGTAATCATTGTTCAGATGTGTTTACACATACAGGAAGGAAATAAGTCATGATGAAATCCTTATTAAATCTGAACTGTGGAGAATGACGAAGAGACGAGTAAGGGCACAAACAGAAAGGTTTAAAAGATAGATGGAATTGAAAGAGATGGCGAGAATGAGAGAGATAAAGGTAAAGTGGTCTTACCGCAGGTCACTTTGTTAGGTACAGGCTGAGGTGGGGTTTCTGACGTGTCTCTAGCCTTTCTCGTCCGGCCTCGCCCTCTTCCCCTTCTCCTTCGTGCTGGTGCAGATGCAGTGACGGCTGAGCCAACACCTAATCACCAGATACACACATATCTCATGACCGTTTCACATGCACCTCACAGGCGAGGACAAATCACAAGCCCAGGCAACCAGGACAAGCAGACCCTTGGAGAATTTCACCAGCCTGAAATGGCAGGATCGTGAATTTGTGACCAAAGTATAAAGTCATCTCAACTCACCTGCCCTCCACTGAGACACTTGTGTGTTTGCCAGGTCTGAGTGTGAACTTGCGTGTGTATGTTCTCTACTTTCCACATAGCTTACAGGTTCTCTCTCCGGTGACACTGACAGGAAGAATGCAAGAAAGTAAGGATGAGTTTTGCTTTAAATGACAACAAATGATACTAAAGGAAAACTCCACCCTGAAACACATAAAATTTGTTTATACTGAAATATTCGGCAATGGTTTCAGTATTGTCATTATTCCTGCGACTAGCTCGCCGTTGTGTCCTGCGCGGACGTCACAGGGCGACACTGTGAGTCAATTACAATGGTCTTTAATAGGATAAAAACATTTCAGCGATCTCAAGTAACTGAAAAAAATTGACCTAAAATTTCATCATAAAATAAATTTTATTTACCAATTAAGATCACATATTGATTATGAATACTGGTATGCAAATTGTTCAGGGTGGATTATTAGGGGCCAAGCACCGCAGAAGCATAGGCACCCGTTCTAATTGTTAGTGTTGTTGTTCTTCCTCTCGAGTCTATGGCAGCCCATAGAACTGTACATAGTCTGAAATGTTACCTTAGACAATTTGAAATCGCTCTCTCAAACCCTCTAATGAAGGGGTGGGCAATCTTATCAGGAAAGGGCCGGTGTAGGTGCAGGTTTTCAGTCCAACCAAGCAGAAGCCACACCTGAATCTAGTGAAAGCCAAGATCAACTGTTTAAACAGGTGGAATCAGGTGTGCCTCCTGCTCGGTTGGAATGAACACCTGCACCCACAGCCGCCCTTTCCGGATAAGATTGCTCAGCCCTGTTCTAATGCCATGTTTATGCGAAAAACCTTTTTTCCTCGGATTCCTCGGCTCACGTCAAGTCTAATAGCATTTTCGGTCACAAACATTTTTCTGGCCTTTTGAATTTTATGAAAACCCACTTTTTCGAACGCCTCCGATTTTCACAAAAAATCTGCAGACCGTCCCAAATTCAAGTTGATTAATCAATCCGTTGTCGAATAACGAGCAAACGAATTCGCAGATGAGCGTGTGGAAATGGACGCGAGGCTATATCTCCGGATCACTTTAGCGTATTCAGAAAAAAACTCGGATTATATCACGAACCATCACAGTTTCAGAATAGTGCCACCTAGTGCTCACGAGATATGGAAAAAAACCAAAAAACGTATTTTTGATTTTCGGACCATTTGTCCGATTTTCACCAAATCTGACACCTTCAGTCCAAACCATTAATAAGTCATGAGTTTCGTGTTGATGGACCAAACTAAACTGTTGGTCATGCTCTGATGCTTGCTTCTACTTTGCCTCAGTTGTGCTTGGCCCCCTTAATTGCTGCTTGCAGATATCTGTTCTTTGATTATTTTCCGTGTTGTGTGTGTGTGTGTGTGTGTGTGTGTGTGTGTGTGGGGGGTTGGATGTGGGCTTCATTAAAAGCACGGCTGCTTCAAATTTACAGTTGCTCCATTGTTTACCTGTTCTTCTTTTCTTGCTGGAGACAAACGGTAAGAGGTCGTGCCGTGTAAGAATTCGAAGTAGCTGCAACAGAGGTTCCAGATTTGCTTCGTTCAAGACGCCACGTCTCTCCAGTTCCAGCAACAAGGCAACACCGCTCTTTGGCGTGCAGCGGGCAGCGAAGGGACCCGGCTCTCCCCTAGGACATATCCTGCGCCAAGCCTCCAAAAGGCGCGGGCAAGGAGAATTCACAGGTGAATCAGAGTCTGGCGAAACCTCTCCAGTCCAGTTTTCTGGATCTAGAGGATGCCTGGCCGGATAGGCCTCGTCGAGAAGGAACGACAGGACTTCGACGTCAGTCTCTGTCAGCTGCGAACCCACGATTTCGAAGACTTCATGAAGAGACAGCATGTCATAGTAGCTCAAGCAGTCAGTCTCCTCCCAGTACAGAGAGTACCTCAGAGAGCATGCTGCCATCGTTCACTGCTGCCAAGTCGTCCAGCCAGACACTTCTGCAACTGCAAAAACAAAGGAAGGTTCTCATTATTAAACGTTATGCTCTCGTGATAAGTTCATCAGCAGCAGTCGAACACTCACTTAAACAGCCAGACTCCTAACGTCAATATTGAATGCTGCATAACAATAATGTAATAACGTATCCGACGGACGAGGCGAAATGTTACGTCATCGCACCACGTGTCCACGTTACATAATGCATTGTTCTGAAAGTGTAAAGGCCAAGTGATGTAGTTATTTCGCTCTGTGTGACTTTGTGCGACTGAGAACTTAGAACTTTATATTGAGAAAAAGCAGGAACTGTTTGCTAGGTGTTTATGTGCAGTTAGCTAATCCCCTCACTCGCTAGCAAGACACTGGTTTTCATCACAGTAGCTAACACGACTGTCCTCGAAGCCGCAACAACACAGCACTCTGATACATGTACAGAAATAATCGTTAGTCGCTATGCTAGGCTAGGCTAGGCTAGGCTAGTTTATCTGACTAGCTCACAAACAGCTGATATTCCAGTGACGTCAAGTTGCTGTATTTCTCTCACGGACTCTCGGTTGAGTTTTCGAAACATGAAAGGCTTTGACTTTATTTATTGATTCGGTTTTACACACGCAACCATCTCGAAATATTTAGGTAGAATTTACCACTTACTTGGGGCAAACTAAGAAGATGACCACGGTCAAATTTCTAGAAACATCCCCTCACGGCAATGGGCGGTGACCGTGCTGGAAAAACAACACACACTGACCAATCACGTGTAGGCAATAACAAAAACACTGACCAATCACGTGTAGGCAATAAAAAAAAACCCAAAACAAAACAAAAAAAACACTGAACAATCACGTGCGCGTTACGCTCTACAGCGTGACGGTGAACAATAGCCGCCATGTTGGTAAGGGGAAGTAATTCACGCACTGTAATATCTAATCATTCGTTTTGCTCGTTTAATACAAAACAGATAGAATTTAATACTTGCACTCGTTGGACCAGACAACGAGTGCAAGGAACGTCTGTAGAAGCACTAATACAGTATTAACTGACCTCAGTGTGCGTTAGTGTAGTACTACTAGAGGGCGATAGCGAGCCAGGCACAGAAACCTCACCGAACAGGAAGAGAAGAAGCTAAAGCTGTTCCACATCAGCACATCCGCCTCGCATCGGCACAACGAAAACATCGCACATATACTCAGTAAGAAGCTATTGTTTTACAAAATTGTCGTTTTTATTTATTGTTTATTCATCAGATGTCATTGGTGTTGATAAACATTATACAGTAGCTTAGCTTCCTGTACTAGATTCCATCACATTGGTACAGGAGTGCTGGGTTATTTATATATATATATATATAGGTGTGTATGTGTGAATTGAAACTTATATATATAACGAGTGTGTCTATACATATGTGTTTATATATATATATATATATATATATATATATATATATATATATATATATATATATATATATATATATATAATGTATGTATGTGTGAACTGAAACTTATTTATATATATATATATATATATATATATATATATATATATATATAAAACACACATGTATATACACACTCGTTATTTATATATGCATATATATACATATATGTAAGTATGTGTGTGTATGTATGAAGTAACTGTAACTTATATATATGTACACACATATAATATGTGTGTGTGTGTGTATATATATATATATATATATATATAAGACAGCTCCCCATTCCCTATTTACACTAAATGTGTTACATTATTGGTGTTTTACACCTTATTTTGGGAAGTATATGTCGTTTACATACTCATTACTGTATATACCCATTGTGCCTAAAGTCCCACACCCATTCAGAAGTATGCATTGTGAGACTGAAAGATATCACTCATCCACATCAACATCCCACAGATTTTGTTTGGTTTTGATAAAAACGTTGAATTCAACGTCACTACGTACGTCATACAGTCTGTTACTCTCTGTATGTGTTTGATGCGTGTGTGTGTGTGTAGAAATGGAGGCGAAGGCGGGTGACCCTTTCGGCAGTGGGGCAGAGGAGCTTCCTGCAGCACGAATGCTCAGCAGGTGAGAAGTTATATTTATTACTCCAGGCACAAAACATGATCGAGCATGCTGTTCTAGGAGAATACTCAACCGGCCATTGAGCGATACGGACAGACGCAGAGAAGAGTTGATTACTTTCCAGTAACAGCATTGCCTTGAGGTGTGTCATTCGTTTGCCAACGATTGCAATGATGTCATCCTTTTTCATCTATGCAGCTTGTCTTGTTTCTGAGAAAACACAAATTCCTCTGTGAACATTTTGACTTGTGTTAAGTTGTTACTATAGCGACGCTGATGTATTAACGTATTAGAACGTTAATACATCTAATTCTTTTCCATAAATATGGCTCTTCACATTATCATAATGCCTATTTTTTCATCTGGTTTGTGGATCATGTTTTGGACAATGGTAAATGCACTTATATAATGCTTTTTTTTTTTTTAATCTTAGTGGTTCTACAAAGCGCTTTATACTGATTCTCATTCACACACACACACACTCACACACCAATGGTAGCAGAGCTGCCATGCAAGGCGCTAAATTGCCATCGGGAGCAACTTTGGGTGCAGTGTCTTGCCCAAGGACACTTCAGCATGTGGAGTCACTTGGGCCGGGAATCGAACCCCCAACCCTACGATTAATGGCTCTTCCAAGGAACCTGAGTCATAGTCGCCTGTTATATTTTCTACGAGCAGGAATATGACGGGATTGTCCTCTCCGTCTGTCCCTCTCTCCTTGTGTGCTTAGACTCTTTCCTAAAGGCTTTTCCGGGAATGTGGCAAAGGACTGGCTGGACCGTCGACGGAAGTCTATTAGGCCCTGGGCCAGCTTTGTGGATCAGCGCAAGTTTTCCAAACCAAAGAACTTCGGTGAACTGTGCCAGCGTGTTCTGCGAAACCTGGACGCATTCCACAGCAACTACACCTTCATCTTCCTGGGGCTCATCCTCTACTGCATGTAAGAAATCTCTTTTTCAGATTGTACCTCACAGAATGAAGTGAGAAGAAGCGCTTCCTTCTTGAAGCCTGGATTTGTTTCCTTCTTGCAAGTGCGCACGGACGTTTACTTAGGATTTTCACTGCTATTTCCCAGAGCTATCTTAATGTGAACTGATATATACGTGGAGTAAATTACTTTACCCAAAATGCCTTTAGTGTAGTTAATGTAATTATATTCCCAGTGTAGAAGCCTTTTGCGTATCATACTGAAGTCAGTGAAGGAGTGATCTCCGCCTCAGGCGCTCTGCCCACATGCCGCCGAGCATCTGGTAACTTTTGTATACTTTTCTGATCAAAAGCTTCAGGATCTTAAAGGTCGGCATCTGATTGGCCGCACGTTTCTGTACACGCAGTCCCAGTTGCTCGTTTGCAATGGTTCCAAAGTTTTAACCACTGTGACGCAATGAGCTCTTCGCAGCAAAGTATAGTCACTGCTTTGAAAAACGTTAATTAGACCCAGTTAGTGACGAGTAAATGAGACGTGAAAGAAGCGTTGCTGGGAAAAAGTTTAGTGATGGAAAGTACCAGATTCTTTAGATACTATGCCATACAGTTACTTAATATCGTTTTTAATCATGTGTATTCTCCATGTATTCTCCAAAATCGTCAGGCATTAGAGGAGAAGACTCGGAGCTGTTATCTTGGCAAAGAGAAGTACTGACTAAAAGGGTGCCAATAATTGTTCCACACCTATATTTAACAAAGAAGTATATTATTTTTAGATTAACCTAAGATCTCCAGGAGAGCAGGATATCAAAAGGTTAAACAATAACGATACATTTTCACAGCCGCATTTGCTCATATTTACCGAGGGTGCCAATATTAGTGGAGGGCAGTGTATGTCTCACTTATACATAGTGGGCGCATCACTACGAAGCATCACGATGAAAGAAATAACCACTATAAAACCTCACGGTTGTTTCCTCTTTGCGTTTCTCATAGTATCAGCTCCCCCATGCTGCTGATCGCTTTGGCTGTGTTTGTTGGTGCCTTTTACATCATCCACCTGAAGTCACTGGAATCCAAGCTGGTTGTTTTCGGTAAGTGTGTGTGTGTGCACGTGCATTAGTGTATCGGTGTCTGAAAATGCTTGTGTGGGCTTTTTCTTCTTCTTCATCTTCTTGAGTTTATTGACTTTCAGTAGTAAATGTTTGAAATAAAGTCAATAACAACCTGCTGTGAGGTCTGTGAGTATGTCACAGCGTGCTGTCCTTTCCGTCAGGTCGGGAGTTGAATCAGGGTCACCAGTTGGGACTGGCCGGAGCCGTGTCTTTACCCGTGTTCTGGCTTGCAGGTGCTGGAACAGCAGTTTTCTGGGTACTGGGTGAGTATTTTCTCTCACTCCCGGCTACGTGACATTTAGGTGCTGGAATGTCGGCGTAAGAAGAAGAAAAAAAATTGAGGACGTCGAAGATCACAACGAAGAATAAGTTTACTGCAGCGTAGCAGTGACAAAGTACATGTAGCACTTCGGGTTCATCAGACTCAAGTGAACATCGAACAATATCCGCTCAGACTTGGATGGTTTTTCAAACCAATTTTCCCACCTCTACTCTAAATCAATAATAATAATCCATCCATCCATCTTCTATACCGCTTATCTTTCAGGGTCACGGAGAACCTGGAGCCTATCCCAGGGAGCATCGGACACAAGGCGGGGTACACCCTGGACCGGGTGCCAATCCCAATAATAATAAATAACTTTATTTTTATATAGCATCTTTAAAGCAGCTTCTCAAGGCACTTTACACGCTAAAAAATACAAAGAAAATAAAAATATACACACATAAAGACACAAGATGTACAAAAAACAGACTTGAATACAGAATGGTTAAAGCCATTAAGAAAAAGCTAACCTAAAAAATAAAAAAAGAAGAGTTTTTAGGCTAGATGCTTAAATTCTGTGCATCTCTAATAATGGCAGGAAGTGCATTCCAGGGTCTAGGAGCATACGACGAGAAAGTCTGTCTCCTACAGGTCGTAGACAGCCAGTAAACCAGCTTGGGGGTATATAAAGTTAAAAGCGCAGACAGATAGTGAAGGGCCAGACCATGCAGTGCCTTATACGCGAGCATAAGGATTTTAAAATCAATGTGAAACCTGACCGGGAGCCAGTGCGAGGACTGCAGTATCGGAGTGATGTGTTCATTTCTCCTGACACCAGTCAGGATCCTAGCAGCAGAATTTTGCACACATCGCAATTTATTTAGTGTGGCTTTAGGAACTCCAGCAAGAAGTGCATCGCAGTAATCGATACGAGGAAAAAAAAAACAAAAGTGTTGATAAGCCTTGCAGTCACAGGAAAAGATCGCATCGGGTGAAGTCTAGCGATATTTCTGTGATGAAAAGAGGAATTCTTGACAGTATATTGGGTTAAAAGAAAAACTCGAATCAAATCGAACTCCTACATTTTTTTTTTTTTCCATTTCAAATTTAGTTTGGAACTCCAAAAACGGAGCCGTCTACGTTTAGCGTTAGTGAACTGGCTTTACAACACAGATGAGGAGAGTTAATAAGCAAAACCTCGGTCTCATCACTATTAAGACATAAAAAGTGTTGAGACATCCATGTTTTTATCTCAGAAATACAATGCGAGAGAAAAGAAACGCCCACATTTCGACCAGGCTTCGAGTGAGTATAAATCGGAGTATCCTCTGCATAGAAGTGATAATTACGCCTGAGTCAAAATAAAAGAGCAATCCAAGAGGAAATATGTCAATGCTAAAAAGTAAAGGGGCCTAAAATTGAACCCTGAGGGACACCAGTAAGAACGGAGCCAGTCTCAGACCTGAAATAAACGTGGCGATCGGAGAGATGAGATCAGAAACATCAAAGACAGGTTCAAGTCGGTTGAGGAAGAGGTTGTGAGCGACAGTATCGAAAGCAGCGCTAAGATTAAGAAGGATAAGGATGGAGAGAGAAGCCGAATCTGAGGCTATTAACAGATCATTGGTGACCATGACCAAAGCTGTCTCTGTACTCTGAAGTTTACGAAAACCAAGACTGAAGGGGCTCAAAAAGATTGTTAACGTTAAGGTGATCGTGCAGCTGCAAAGCCACAACACGTTGTAAAATCTTTGCCAAAAAGTCAAGGTTCGATAAGGGGCGATAATTATTTAAATTGTCCAAATCACCCCATTATGCTTTTTTTGGAGCTGGGGTTACAGCAGTAGTTTTCAGTGCTGCTGATACAACACCTGTGTGCTGGGAGTCGTTAATAATGCTGAGAAATCTTGAATAAAAATCTAAAATAAAATAAAAATATTGATCGTAAAAATTGCATTTAGTTGTTTATTTAGTTCTGCTCTGAATAAGCTATTTCACATAACAGATGTTTACATAAAGTCCACAAGACACTATACTAACTGAATTTACACAAATGAACCCGTTCAAAAGTTTACACACCCTCGATTCTTAACCCTGTGTGTCGTTACATGGATGATCATCGACGGTGTTTCTGTTTTGTGAGAGTTCTTCACGAGTCCCTTGTTTGTCCTGAGCGGTTAAACTACCCACTGTTCTTCAGAAAAATCCTTCACATGCTGTGCTTTTCCAGCATCTTCTGCATATTTGAGCCCTTTCCAACAGCGGCTATATGATGTCGAGATCCGTCTTTTCACACTGAGGAGAATTGAGGGACTATTACATAAGGTGCAAACATTCACTGATGCTCCAGAAGGCAACACGATACATTAAGAGCCAGGGGGATGTAAACTTTTGAACAGGATGAGCAGTGTAAATTGTAGTTATTTTGATTCAAGATTCTGCCGTTCAGAAGCTACGTGAGATATTGACTTGTTTCCCAGAAGACAAAATAATAATTTACACCGATCATCCTGTTCAAACGTCCCCCGTCCCCCTGTCCCCCCGTCCCCCAGCTCTTAATGTATCGTGTTGCATTTTTGAGAATTGAGAAACGTTTGCACCTTTTTGTAATCGTGTATGAATCGCTGAGTTGTCCTCAGTGTGAAAAGATGGATCTCTACATCATATATCCACAACATAAAAACAGTCTTGGATCATCCAGATAACAAAAAAAAAAAAAATGCAGTTTTTATGATCGTTCTTATTTTATTTATTTATTTTTCATTATTAACGTTTTGTAGATTCTGCAGCGTGTATGTAAACGTATCATCTCAACTGTAATTGATCGAATGAAGCGTTTTTGGGGGGTGAGCTTGTCCTTATCTTGGAATGGAATCTGCGAAGAGGCCGTCTGACATTTGTATTAATGAATGATTACAATACAAGAAATGTTCAACAATGTGAGCGTGTCCCCTGACTGATTAGTCGTGTTTTTTGTATCCACTCAGGAGCTACGCTGGCTGTGATCGGTTCGCACGCTGCCTTCCGTGAACTGGAGCAATCCGACATGGAGGAGCTCCTGATGGAGCCTGTCTAACTCCTCAGCACGTTGACCATTGAGCTTTTTATTTATCCAAATGTCTCGAGCGCACATCGTTACTGCTTTCTACTAGGTTGCGCCGAACGAACGTAATATTTAATCAATCGCCGATTCATAGATCAACCGTCCTTCAGGAATCGTGTCCGTCACAGATCCGATTCTTTAGCTTCAGATAAACGACGTCCAGCAAATAGATTATTTAAGTGCAGACTGACGCTGACTCGGACAGAATAAGTACACCTCCGTGGGTATGCAGCGGATACGCCGCTCCCTCTGTTACATATGGAAGGACTGCATGTGAGTCATGCATTCAAATGAAACTAATAGAAATTATGGAACAAATCAAAGCTGGAACTTTGCAGAAAAAAGGGTGTATGTGTGTGTTTGGGTTTATTTTTTAATGGTACTTCCTCAAATTTTGCTTTAGGAATAGGATTGGAGAACTATTCAGGAGTGTTTTAGGCGTTTTTGTGAAAATATCGATCCCCCCCGCCCCCCCAATAAAGAAAAGAAAAAGAAAGTAAGCTAGTTTTTGTGTATGGGATAAACACTATCAAGGCTGTCGATATTATGATCGTGGTGTTGTTTTCTGATCTTGAAAATAGAGTTTGTTTGACCTGCAGTATCAAAAGTGCTTTTATTGCAGTTCTTTGCAGTCTTTTCAATTGCCAATCTTTTTTTTTTTATCGCAATATTTTTTTAAGTATCTTTCTTTTTTTCTTTTTTTTTCTTTTTTTTTTACATTTCTGTTCAGAACTCCTCTTTTATCTTCTGTGTTGCATTTTGATCAAAAGGAAAGTGCAATAAAAATCCTCTGCCTGTAAAAGACCGTGCCGTGTTTGATGTCACTGCTCGTCATTTGCTGGGATGAGTTGAAGGAGAATAAAAGCCTTTGTAATCCTGCAAGGTCTTCTGCATCCTGGTGCTCGTTTTTCTTTCTCACTCTACTGCCTGACTCCTTTGACCCCATTGACCCCCCCCCCCCCCCCACCCCTCCTCACCACGCCTGCCTAGAATCAATTTTTTTTTTTTTAGGTTGCCATAGTGATGACCTTGGAGAAAAGGCTCCCTCACCGTTTTAAATTATACTGCGGCAAAAGATGCCAGCGATCGATACTCCATTACAGTGGTGCAGTAAGCAGAGGGAGGGAGGGGATCCCACTGCAGTGCACTCACTGAACAGCTACAGGACTGTGTGTGTGTGTGTGTGTGTGTGTGTGTGTGTGTGTTGGCACTGATGCCAACTTCTGCAAGTCATGACAGAAGCTTCTAGACAAAACCACAAACCTCAGCATAGTAACAGAGAAATCTTACACATTTACTACCTTAGAAGTACTCTTATGCTTTATACATTATCCCATTAATATGATTTCCAGAAACACACACACACACACACACTATCACCAAGTGTTATGTTCACGTACAGTGCGAATTTCTCGTTTTTATCTTAAGTAAAATCATTACTTAGGCTCGGCGACCCATTAACACACACAACTCGTGAGGGAAATAAAGACACAGATTGTTCTCGGTTGTATTAAATGTTCTAGATGTTTTATTGGTGTTGATTTCATTGCTTTCATACACATTTTTCTCTACAATTTGCTATATTTAATGTTCGTCCCTTTCTTTAGTCTCACCGCCCCCCCACACCTTTCTGAGATGGACGCAGCCATAAGCCGACTGCTACAGCGCGCTGTCCCCAAGCATTCACACACCCATACGTACAACCTCTCTCTCTCTCTCTCGCTCTCTCTCTCTCTCTCTTTCTCTCTCACACACACACACATTCACACAGCACAAGACCTGGGGCGCTCCACACACCACACCACACGTGCGTTTCCTGATAAACCAACAAAAAAAGGCCCCAAACACACCAGGTTCTCTGTAAATGACCTGGAGAAATCATGAACGAAACGAAACTCTTCGGTTGTGTGGCATGGACGACTGTTCTATTACAGACTTAATGCATACAGGTGTGATATAATAATAGGTAACTTCTTGTTTTTGTTTAAAAAAAAAACAACCCAATTCAGAGCGTTTGAGGGGAACGACAAGCGGAGCCTGGTGTGTTTGGAATCATAATGGCAGTAGAACCGGAAACACAGCAAAAACTTTAAAAGTACATCCTGATTCTATACGTAATACCTGATAACGGGTGTGTCCCTGTATCATTTGCATCTAGTTATAGACCTTTACTACAGTCAAACATGCAAGAGAACCATTCTTTCTTTAGTGCTTTATGTATCCGTTGTGTTTTATTTCGTTGAATATTATTGTATATACGGTTTGCTTCTAAAACACACAGTCTGAAGTTGGATTTGAAACAGGGTTAGTGGAGAACACAAAGACAGAGAAAGGGATAGAGAGACATATGAAAAACCCATGTTTACGTTTTCATGCAGAAAGAGCCAACATGGTTCTCTCCATCTTCAGTTAACAACAACAACAACAACAACAATGATAATAATAATAATAATAATAATAATAATAATAAAACAACCAGTCAGTGAACGACCCGTCCTTCCTTTCAAGGTAGCATCACAGCAAACTACAATGAGAAAACCGAAAAGGACAATCGACATGAACGACGTCAAGAGAAGAAAAATGGAAGGTGTGGACTTGTCTTCTCCCAAACAACAGGAGACAGCAGGAGTAATTGACCAGAGTGTACCGGTGTCAGCAGGTGGCGTCCCGCCGCAAGTCATGTGACCCACATACCCGTGTGCAATTGGAGGACAGGCGGAGGGAGGGATAGGAGGAGTAGAAAGGCATGGAGAAGGAGGCAGAAGAGGAGGCAGGTGGATGTGAGGAAGAAGCAGGGGGCTGGGAGCTTTGTTAGCAGAGCATACGCACACACACGCTCACACACGCGCACACACGCTCCTGATTAGCATTGAAAGCTCCTCTCAGATCTACATAATGATTATGCAGATGCCATTGGTAAATATATAACAGACATTATGGGCACACCCGTGAAAAGTCATGCAAAGAGTAATATTCGGGGTGATGGGAGCAGCGCAGGGATTTGGACGGTCAAGAGTTTGGAAGCTGCTTTGTAGTTTTCTCTTTGGGACAGGCATGGGGTCGCTTTAAGTTGCTGTCTCTCTGAATGGGGTGGGGTGGGGTGGGGGGGGGGGGGGTGGGTATGGTTGTGCGTTTTGAACAGGGATAGAAGGATAAGGAGCAGAAGAAAAATGGGAGATGTAGGGGTGTGAGTAAAGAAGGAATTCGTCGATCAATAGTATGTCTCTTTCCACCCAACCTGGCGAGCGTGAGAGAGGGAGAGAGAGAGAGAGAGAGAGAGAGAGAAAGGGGGAGAGGGAGAGAGAGAGAGGGGGGGGGGGAGAGAGGGGGAGAGGGAGAGAGAGAAAGGGGAGAGGGAGAGAGAGAAAGGGGAGAGGGAGAGAGAGAGAGGGGGAGAGGAGAGGGAGAGGGAGAGGGAGAGAGAAGGGGAGAGAGGGGGAGAGGGAGAGAGAGGGGGAGAGAGGGGGAGAGGGAGAGAGAGAAAGGGGGAGAGGGAGAGAGAGAGAGGGAGAGAGAGAGAGAGAGAGAGGAGAGAGAGAGAGAAAGGGAGAGGAGAGGGGGGGGAGAGAGGGGGGGGGGAGAGTAATTTTTTTTTTTTTTTTTAATTTTTTAATTCTTTTTTTTAGGAAAAAAAAAAAAAAAAAAGAAAAAAAGAAGAAAAAAAAAAAAAGAATAATTTTTTGTATTGTAAAAAAAAATAAAAATTTTTTATTATATACTGAAAGGGAGAGAGAGAGAGAGAGAGAGAGAGAGAGAGAGAGAGAGAGAGAGAGAGAGAGAGAGAGAGAGAGAGAGAGGGAGAGAGAGAGAGAAAAAAAGGAAAAAAGAAAAGAAAAAAAAAGAAAAAAAAAAAAATTAAAAAAAAAAAAAAAATTATTAATTTTTAAAATAATTTTTTTTATTGTAGGTACTGAATAATATGCTTGGAACTTTTTTGTTTGTTTGTTTAAACTGAATAAAAACCTGTGACTTTATTAGGGCAAATTAGCGCATAGGGCAAATCTTTTTTTTAGTTTGATCCTTTATCTGTAGTGTTTTCTAGGCTAGATGCCCACATCTGCTACCATTGAATGATGGAGAAACTGCAACAACTGGTCTTTGAATAAATACTGGTAATATTTATTTTTATCAATAGATGTTAATTATTAGATTTCGAAATATATATATATATATATCCATATATGACTTGTAAATACATTTGTTTTTGTGTACATGTATATGTGTGTGTGTGTGTGTGTGTGTTAAAAATGCGGCTATAAGCACCTCCAGGGTTTCGGCGCAGGAGAAGCTTTCGGATCTCATCGTACACGAAGATTAGGAAACTGTACGGGAATGCACAGAACCACCAGGAAGGTCTAGGGAAAGGGTCAAAGAGAGTTTAATATTCATACAATACAACGTGATTTTAAGTAGAACATGTATAACCCCATACCCAGCACATGCAGTTTTAAATGTGTATTCGTCATAGTTCTCTATTTATCCAGGTGTGTGTGTGGCTTACTTTAGTGGGTACATCCTGAGTGCCACGTCCATGCCTGGGCAGTAGGATAGAAATGCAGCCAGAGCTGTCTCCTCAAACAGACCGAAGATCAGAATCTTATTCCTGTGAAAATAAAGAAAAAAAAGTTTTTTTAAATAGATGTACAGTTACACTCTGGATACAGGCATACACTCGCATATAAAGACATGCGAGTGGTCAAACACAAACAGTGTGTGCACTTACCTCATGCCCTGTTGGAACACAGAGTTACGCCTGGTCTTGCAGATGATTAGATCAGCCCACTGCACAACCACAATACTGACGAAGAAAGCTGTGTGGCATGTGAACTCCACAATCTTTCTCTGCTCGTAGGTCTGACAATATCGAGCGCAAAGAGCTTCATCAGCATCAATCCTTCACAACTTGCACAACACACACACACACACATACAGAGGAACAGAAATATGCGTTGACGTACCCACTGCTGTCCATAGCTGTCCTCTAGGTCGTTGACGCTGCGGTCGTCCCACGAGAGCCTGATGCCCACCAGATAAGAGGGAAGGAAACCGTTCTCAGCCAATATTACAAAGTAGGCAAAGAAACCTCCCAAGGCTTGGATCATACCTGCACACGCAACACACCTGGTTATATTCGACTATACAGAAAAAGCAAGACGGTGTGTATCTCTTCGCAGTATGTGTGAGTTAAACTAACCAATCTGTCCATAAGCAATGCTAATGAGACGCTCATTGACCAGTTTGTCCCTCAGTGGGTTCCTGGGCTGCCTCTTCATGATGTCACTCTCAGCTGCTTCATAGGCCAGAGAGATGGCAGGAACCTAAACGGAGAAAGCAGTGTAAACGCTTGATGCATTATCCTGCATTTACTCGTGAACGTGTGCGCGCGAGTGGGTTTGAGCTCACCATGTCTGTGCCTAGGTCGATGCAGAGAATTGTGATGGTACCGAGGGGCAATGGAATGTTGACGATGATGAAAAAGAGGAAGGGCGTGATCTCCGGGATGTTGCTGGTCAGAGTATAAGCGATGGATTTCTTCAGGTTGTCAAAGATCAGGCGGCCTGCAGCACGAGTGAAATAGATACAGTACTGCGTATATGTATATATCATTCAGTTACTCAGTACAGGATGCTTTTATGCTCATCGTCAAGAGCTTTGTTTTTGATTCTCTCCCTCACTCACCCTCTTCTACGCCAGTCACAATGGATGCAAAATTGTCATCCAGGAGGATCATGTCAGCAGCCTGCTTGGACACATCGGACCCAGCGATCCCCATGGCAACACCGATATCGGCCTTTTTCAGAGCGGGAGAGTCGTTTACGCCATCACCGGTTACAGCTACAATAGCTCCCTGGGCGACGGGGAGAAAGAGAGAGAGAGAACGAGAGAATGAGAGTGTGAGATTGAGATAGACTTGAGCTAACAAAATGATTAGGATGGCAGATCTGTGACCAAAGGCTATAGACATGTGCCCTAACCTGAACTATGAGTCTACTGTAGGAAAACGAGAGACATGGCTTTGGAAAACTAAGATGAACTTTTATACTAAGTGGATATTTTTGTTCATGATACTGGATATTTGAATACAAATGTGCCGATGATTAGCATTCATATCAGCGTTATCGTCCATGAGCATCTGCCAGGAAACTGCAGCCAGTAATGAGGCAAAATCCGGTCTTGTTAGTAAGTACGATGATTCGAATCATTGAATCATTTCATTCGAATCTATTTTATTAAGAATCATGCAGCCATATTTTATATAGTGTGGGGAAATATATCCACAGTTGTAGGAAAACAAACAAATTCTGGCATCATGAGACATTTTGTGTGTGTGTGTGTGTGTGTGCGCACACCTGTCGCTGGCAGCCCTCCACAATAATGAGCTTTTGCTGGGGAGAGGTCCTGGCAAAGACAATTTCAGTATGGTTGCGCAGAATATCATCTATCTGCTCTTGAGACATGTCCTTCAGTTCTGTGCCATGGATTACACAGGCTTTGGCATCCCTAAAACACATAACAGAAATGAACACAAGACAACACTTTTCTAGGTGTATTTGCATAAGGCATGAGGATGATGTGCATTTTGTGAATGGACTGTGCAGGTGTGTGAGTGTGCTTTGAGAGTGATGTGAGTGCATTTATTACCTGGGGTTGACCTGGCTGACTGGGATATTAAGACGAGCTGCAATGTCCTCCACTGTTTCAGTGCCCTCTGAGATGATGCCCACTCCCTTGGCGATGGCTTTGGCTGTGATGGGGTGGTCTCCAGTCACCATGATGACCTTGATACCAGCTGAACGGCACTTGCCCACTGCGTCGGGCACGGCAGCACGCGGAGGGTCAATCATGGAGATCAGGCCCACAAAGCAGAGGTTGTCGGTTTGGAAGTTAACATCGTCTGTGTCGAAGGCAAAACCTTTAGGGTACTGATCCTCTGGCATTAAGCGGTGGCAGAAGCCTGTGATGGGGAACAGGAGAATGGTCATGGTTAAATCCACAGTAATATATACAGTCTTTATGTCATCTTTTTTTTTTCCTCGCTCTCTCACCCAGCACTCTCTCTCCCAGTCCTCCCAGCTCCATATAGGCGTTCTGAAAGGCCTCCTTTAGCTCTTCATCCATGGGTTGCTCCTTGCCCTGTAGCATGATGGTAGAGCAGCGGTCCAGGATGCGCTCTGGCGCGCCCTTCATCACCAGCAGATAGCGGTTATCATTTGGGTCCTCAGTCTCATGGACGGACAGCTAAAGTAAAAATGAAGAGGTAGTGAGAGGAAATATAACAGTCTTCAGGGGTGGACAAATCATAAATTCATTAGCTAGCCCAGAGGTCTAATCTAGTGGAAGCATCAATGTGCTACCCAGTCTTATGTTTTGTTTGCCGTGGAAACTAATAAAATGTACTAATATATAGTGAGGGAGTCAGCTAGTCAATTGTATTAATACAGGCAAGCATCTGAATACCTGGGGAGTGAACTGTGTAGCCATCAGGAGACTATAGCCGAGTTCCAGCATTTCTTTATTTTATTTTCAAGCTCAGTAGCTTACAATAATGACAATGCTGCACCATACACATACCGTCCTGTTTATACCGGAGATATTTATGCTTATATAGACGTATAATAGACGTTTTTGGCTGTTGATAAGTGCCACGAGTGTTTGTGTTTGCTGATTCGGCATTTGTTTGTGGAATGAATTTTAGGCCATCCTGTTTTTGTTGTTGTTGTTGTTTGGACTATTCTCAATACGGACCTGATATTTGTTAGTAGAGTTGAATGGGATCTCGGCTACTTTCTTGTTCTTTTCCCTCATCAGTTTGACAGACCCGCAGGAGAGCTCGATGCACTTCAGCAAGGCAGACTCGGAGGCGTCACCGGCCACGTCTCTCTTCAGGATCGGTAGACCGTCTTGGGCCGCTTTAAACACTGCCCTGTTACACAGAGCCGCAACACGAGCCAGAGACACCCATGTCACCGAGGTCTTATCGAAGGATGCACCTGCAGAGGACAAGTCAGTGCTCTGATTAGGTGTAGAGCAGGTAGTATAAAATGAATTATGAACATCTACAAGTCCTGGCTTGACATCCTAAAGCAGTTCTATCACACAAAAGAGATATTGGATCTCTTATAACTGTTACTCCTTACTGCTCCTTAAGATCTCTTAAGGTACCACACTTAACAGCTGTCTCAGTAAAGGCCGAGTGATTATTATCTACAGGAAAGTAATAGTGGTAATACACATTAGACCATGAAAAATAAAACTCAGTAATGTAGAAATAACTGTGTTTGACATTCAAGGTGTTTGACATTTAATCATAAATAAAAAAAAACGAACAAACCGGAAGGCGTTCATTTTCTCTCATCTCTAGGTTTTGAAATGCCAGGAGAACATCACAACCTCTCTAATACAGCTGGATCAATCTCAGTATTTACAAACTGAGAATTTATAATGAATTCATAAGGCATTTATATATGGATTTATAATGTTTTAATTACATTTGTTACGAGATTGCCCAGCTAAAACAAAAAAGCTAACACAGTTATTATGGGGTAACGTTCGCTAACCGGACTGGTCCTCAGTGGTGTCAGCCTCATGGATCTGGTTATCAAACCACATGTGGGCCACGGTCATGCGGTTCTGCGTCAGGGTTCCAGTCTTATCCGAGCAAATGGTAGATGTGGACCCCAGAGTCTCTACAGCCTCCAGATTTTTCACCAGGCAATTCTTCCGAGCCATGCGCTTCGCTGTCAGCGTCAGACACACCTGCCAGACAAAAGAGAAACAGAATTGCTTTGAACTGGGTGATTTTAGTGTAAATGCCGTTTATATAGTACGTCTTTATGACTATAGGTGCATTTTATTTAAATGCTCACAGTGACAGTAGCCAGCAGTCCTTCAGGCACATTGGCCACAATAATACCAATGAGGAAGATGACAGCCTCCAGCCAGCTGTAGCCCAAGATGATGGACAGGATGAAGAAACTGAGTCCCAGGAAGACGGCCACACCTGTGATGATGTGAATGAAGTGCTCAATCTCCTTGGCAATGGGGGTCTTCCCTGTTTCCAGCCCTGAGGTCAGAGTGGCGATGCGGCCCATCACTGTACGATCACCGGTGCATACGACGATGCCACGGGCAGTGCCTGAGAAAAACAGACGTCATTGCACAATTATTCCACTGTATAGAACGTCCCTAACATTACGAGGCGTGCACTTTCAGGGATAGTCCAGCCAGAAATCTGTTAGTTAACGATGACGGCAAACTAAGGTTCATTTATTATGGGCTGTACTGTCCATTTAAAAATAGTACTCTGGCGTTTTTCAGCCTAATCTGTATATAATGCTACTACTGCAGCATACAATACGTGTAACGACTACATACAATGCTATTTTTTTTTTAAGAACATACGCTACAGATGCAGTGGACAGAAAGGTTGAAAATGATGGCGTGCTCCTGTTAAAATGAGTAAGAGGATCAACGGTTCAGTGAGTGATTAAGAGAGGGAATATTTGAAGGAGAGTCTGTACCCTCTACGCAGTTAGTGGAGAAGAAAGCGATGTTGCGGGTTTCCAGAGGATTGTCGTGAGTGCAGTCGGGCGATCGCGTCTGTGGCTCTGATTCCCCGGTTAGAGAGGAGTTATCCACCTGCACAAATGAGCGGCGCACTTACTTCTTATTTCACCCATCAAAGCTTGCGGAACTGCGTGAGAATAGCGTACAGATGCGTGGACACACATCTGTATGTGCTATAGTAATATGCAAGCACACAACCTCTATAGAGCATGCCTGTGTACCTTGCAGCCATGGGACGATGTTATTCTGAGGTCAGCGGGAATTCTATCACCCCCCTTCACCTCTACAAGATCTCCAGCCACGACCTCCTCGGCGTTAATCTGCATCTTCTCTCCTTCACGGATCACCAACGCTTGCTGTGTGTAGAGAGAATGTTATTCGGGATGGTTCTATATCTGGACAGCAACTGCGCCATGCCGCTTGAATAGTTCTGTAAGGGCACAGACAGTTAGAGCGTATCTGAGGCTACCCTGTGTCTGTGGAGCACATTGTGACGGTACCTGAGGCACCATGTTCTTGAAAGACTCCATAATCTTGGAGCTCTTGGCCTCCTGGAAGTAGGAGAAGCAGCCGGTGATGATGACTACAGCCGACAGCACAATACCTAGATACAACTGAGAGAAAGAGGAAGCAGAGTTACTGACGTGTTATTTCCATATAACGTTATAGCCATATCGAGTGTCAGATCTGAAATTGTAAAAATCTAGTTGTGTGTGTGTGTGTGTGCGTGTGTGCACGCGCGTGTGTGTTTTGCATACGTTGTCCCCGGCTGGGTCATCCTCAGTGGCAGCCTGGATGGCGTAGGCCAGGAAGCAGAGGATGGCGCCGGTCCACAGCAGGATGGAGAAGCCTCCGAAGAGTTGCCTGCAGAACTTTACCCACTCGGGCGTAGTTGGAGGAGGCGTGAGAGCGTTTGGACCGTCCCGAATCAGAAACTCAGCCGCCTTGGCATTAGTCAGACCCTGGTGCAGAGAGAGCAAATGCATATGATATTATTCATAGAGATTCGTGAAATGAAATATTAACGTGGGAACTAGCCACGATCAAGCTTGGTCAGGACATTAAAAGCACACTATTGTCATCAATAATGTCGTTGCTGTATGTTTTTTTTTTTTAGATTGTGTCCACTCACAGGGAAGTGAAATGCACAGCATAAGCGTTTACTCGTGTATAAAACGTGTGCACCAGTGAACTGGATTACACTGGCACCTAGTGGACATTGTGACACATTGCGGTAGTTTGGACAGTGAGGGAGAGACGCTCACTTGTACTATGTCTGTCTGGAATTTCCGGCATACTTCTTCCACTGACATCTTGTGTTCTGTCTGAAAGGGGGAAAACCAGGGGGAAAAGAAGAAAAGTACTGCTTTTTAGGAACACTCACGTGAAAATACACGTTTCATGACAATCATAATATCCACCGACAATGGAATTGTTCACTTTGTGTGTGTGTGTGTGTATGTGTGTGTGTGTGTGTAAAAGCATTGTGAAATTGTGCATCTTACCAGAGGCACTTCTTTCTTCAGCTCATCCAGATCTTTTGCCGCGTTTTTCTTCTTATCGGAGCTCTTATTTTCTTTGTCCTGCGTGGTAGCCACACGGTAGCTGTCTGATCGCCCATACTGAAACACACATAACGCATGAGACACTTTGTCTACAAAATATTGTTGTAGTCTGTTTTGTCTACACAAATACTGCAGTAACAATGTGCAAATCATTCATTTGAACTACCACCTTGCTGCTGCATTGACACTACATCATCTCTCTCTCTCTCTCTCTCTCTCTCTCTCTCTCTCTGTCTCTGTCTCCAAGACCTATAATGAGTCATTATCTTTTTCAAAGAGTCTATAATTTGACTTGCTGCTTTGTACTGAAACATCAAGTTGTCACGTTGTACTGAAACATCTGTATACTTCAAAAGCATGTTAATTCATGTACAGCTGCTTTGGACTTTATCAGGCTGAGAGATCAAAGATCAAAGAAAGAGTACCATGTCTCTCTCTCTCTCGCCTTCTCTCTCTGTGTGTGTGTGTGTGTTGTCTGGCACCCAAATGAGTCTGGACCAGGTGTGCATCATAAACCGGGGGGAAAAAGTCGTAGTCAGCAGGAGGTTTGACTTAGTCATGTGCACACCTCTGACGCAGATTATAATAACTCTAATCGTTAACTTTTGTCTAAACTGTGATTTGCTTCTTCTCTACTAGTCCATGTCTGATGTCAAAATATGAGAAATATAATTGTCCTCTTCACTGAAGGTACCCAGACTTTCACTTTTTTTTCTTTTTTTAACTCTCAGATATATTATGTCCCTATCTCTAAACCCCATGCCAAGATTGTATGTGTGTGAGATTCTAGAAATCAGATTGGTTTTGGCCCTATTTCACTTGTTGCGCTATTAGACCAGGTGCCATTAAAGAAATACTTCAGAGAGAAAAATAAATACATAAATACATCGTCCTCTTACTCCAAATGCAGGCAGTTAGTCAGTCAGTCTAATTTCCGATTAAAACAGCCATATTCCAGGGTTGGGTATCGGAATTTGGGGAATCCGAATATTCTCTCAATCTGAATCGAGCAAACGGATCGCGGCATTTACATGGCGACGCAATACTAATCAGAATATCGCCAAATTCTTGTTAATATCATAATACTGATGTGCACGTAAATCTAGACATTATCCGGTTTAGCATCATTTCAGTTGCATCCTTAAATCATCACTTTAAAGACATCATTTGGCTGTATGACGCACGTCAAAATGAAATATTCACAACACAATCAAATTGAAACTATATTATCGTCCACGCTGGGATGAGTGAAATTTTAACCAGCCAGACTAACTGTCTAAGTATCTGATCAACTCCCATTTTCTCTCATTTAATCACAGTTATACAGGTTAATTCAATCTGAGATTTTATTTTTTTATTTCTATTGGGTCATTAGCATTCTTCTGGGACATTTCCTAATGTTAGCTAGCCAGTCTTTTATATTAATGCACTCATTCTAATATGCGATCACTTCTTTAGAAGCTTTCTGTAAGGAGACATTTATGTAACATTAATGGAAGGAGTCTCTGTAAGTGTCATTAAAACCAGGGAAACTTCAGGACAGACGACTTTGTAATTTTTTTTTGTCTTATTAACTTTAAGTTAAATGTCTTAAACAACAAGGCAAACGTGTGACGGTTTAAATGCTAACATATTAAAATAACCTTACCGGTGAACTAGTTTATCCTTTCAGACACTAAGCTGGGTTCAGCCGACACACGTTTCCTGATCGATATCCAAAAGAGCCAGTATGACATCGTCCAGGATGTGAGCTGCTATTTTAATGCACTCCGGATACGCAAAAGTGAACCGTCTTCCCGGAAAACCTCTCAGATGACAATGTGATTGTCTATGGGTTTTCTTTGAGAGTTTTGAAGTAGCAGTTAACTTGTTACGTGGCCGCAGGATGACTGTGAATTGTGTTTGGTTGGTGCATATTTACTTTTAATAAAATCAACATCAACCAAAAAAAAAAACATCTATTGTCTATACACAGGCACAAATATTTCAGATCTAATTACTCGTCCATTTCTGTAATTATTAAGTAGAGATACAGTAGAGAAAACAAGTGTAAAACTATATTAGAGTGGATTCATGAGCCTATGTACTGCATAAATGTCCTGGTATAACGTTTGTGTGTTTGCTGTAGGGGCACTTTGGGGTGTTTTTCATGATTTACAACGACTGCCTTCACAGATATCAGATCTCAACCCAAGCGAACCCCTGTGAGAGATTTTGGAGTGACATGTTAGACAGTGCTCTCCAGCACCAGCACCAAAACTCCAACTGAGGGAATATCATTTGGAAAAATTCAGCATTCATCACCCCTTTGAACTTCCAGAGTTTGGCCAAAGCACACTGAAGTTGTTGCACGTGTTGTGGCCCGAAACCTTCCTTGCATGTTAGGAAAATTTACAATCAAGGTCCTTTGTCTTGTCTTTCATCGGACGTATTATTATCCATTGTGCCACATGACAACTCCCTCATCTGGCCTATCGCTTTTAATTTCCCTATTGGACTGACCAAGGGCACACCTGCTTACACCCACACGTCGGCTGTGAACGCATCCACGCCAAGCAGGTGACGTTCAATTAATAGAGAATGAGAAGGTGAGAAAGAGAGATGGATGGACAGACAGAGATAGAGAAAGAAAAAGAGGACAGATGGAAAGAGAGAGGAGCGTGGGGGAGGAGACCCTGACAGACTGACAGAGATATCTGCTGAGATGGAGATCGCTGTAGAAGGAGGAACACGGGCAGGAGGGATGAGAGAAAGAAGGAGAGCGAAAAAAAAAAAGAGAGATAAGAGGGAGGATTTTGTCATTTTCCTTCCAGTGTGGTAATTAGATATTGACCTGCTGCTCTGTCAGCGTGTGAGCTTGTTGCCAACAGCGATGGCATTTATCGCCTGATGGCTCTTACCAGCACACCACCTGGCCACTTCTAACTGGACACACACGCGCATACTCACACCTGAGCAATTTCAAGAAACTGCTGATCTATTTAGAGATTATACAGAGTTTATATATATATATATGGTTTTTCACACCATTATGTGTTAACTCTAGAAACTCCCAGGTTATCACTAGTTTATGAAATTCTCAAACCAGCCCATCTGCTACCAACATCCTAGCCACCACTAAAGTCACAGAGATCACCCCCCCCCCCCATCACCCCATTCTGATATTCGGTGTGAACGTGAAATGTCCTTGGGCAAGACACAGAACACCACGTTGCTCCCGATGGCAAGTTAGCGCCTTGCATGGCAGCTCTGCTACCATTGGTGTGTGAATGATAACCAGTGTGAAGCGTTTTGGATAAAAGCGCTATATAAGTGCAGACCATTTACCAGTTATATCAATAAAAGTTTGCAAGTGAAGACCCCTAACCCACGCTTATTTAAGGTAGAGCGTTCACCCTTTCTCCAAAACACACACGCACACGATTTAAGAGAAGAGGAGAATAGTTACTCTTTCCATCCGTCATTAAGGTTGAAGCAGTTCCATATGATATCAGACTGCAATGGGTATCGAGTGCGGATTGACTCAGGCTTTGATGCACCAGGGGTCACAGAGAAGGTGGATGACTCAAACTGGTGTGCATGAGAGGTGTTCGCTAATCTTTGTGTATATCGTTATTACCAGGAAATTACTAGCAACAACGGTAATGATTTGTGTGTCCGTGTGATACCTACCATAACCTACCAGAACTGGTCTTTGAGAGAACCAGAGACCACGGGCTGAAATTACATCCTGGCATATTTCTGACTGACTGACTTGACACACACACCTTTACACAAGTGGACGGTTTCCTGAACTCTGATAACTAATTATTGATGCTCCTGTAACTGGAAGCTTCGGTTAGTCCAGAGTGTGTGTCTGTGTGTGTGTGTGTGTATATAAGAAATATACAGTATACAGTAAGAGAGCACTAAAACTGGGGAATCGTATCATCTTTGGAAGTGAGTCATGGTGGAGTCGGCTGAAACGCATTGCGACAGTGAGAGAGAGAGAGAGAGAGTGAGAGAGTGAGACAGACTGACAGAGAACGAGCGAGAAAGAGGGAGTGAAGTACTTCCCGATACAGAAATACATATAGATAATGTTTAGTCATCATCATGGGCTGTACATGCAAATGGAAAGCTGGTGAAGGAAAAACTATAAACCACAATGGGCCTGACTATGCGCACAAGTTAATGTTCATTTTTGTCAGTATTTTAAACTACGCTTTAAATCACATGAACGTTTAAGTAGTCGTTCGTTTATTTGTTTATGTTCACGAGGTATTACAGTATATCCAGTATTCCTGTATTCATGTCAACCCCGTGACCATTTAGAGCTGATCTGCTTGTTAGCGTTTGTGAAAAATAAGTAGCAATTCATCCAATATTCAAAGGTAACAGAGCTGACTTGTACCTATTAGTCAAATATAAAAGTTCATAAATAGTATATTAGATATATTAGGAAACACTTACTTGCCATTGTACCATTGACTTCCTGACAAGAGATGATGACTTCCTGTGAATCGTGTTACTTGAGCATTGTTTCATTACAGTTACAGTTACAGGGCTGACATGGAATTACAAGATAAATGTATTTACATTTATAAAGAGGTATACATAAAATGTGAAGTTGATAACAGGTAATCCCAATCATGGTAAAAGGTCGTACCAACTATCCATCTTCTATACCGCTTATCCTTCATAATCGCGGGGAACCTGGAGCCTATCCCAGGAGGTATGAGGCACAAGGCGGGGTACACCCTGGACAGAGTGCCAATCTATCATAGGGCACAATCACACACACACTCACACACCCATTCATACACTACGGACACTTTGGACACACCAATCAGCCTACCGTGCATGTCTTTGGACTGGGGGAGGAAACCGGAGTACCCGGAGGAAACAGCACAGGGAGAACATGCAAACTCCGCACATATGCTAACCACTAAGCCACCGTGCGCCATAAAAGGTCATACCAATGGACCAATTTCAATTCCATTTGAAAGCCAGTTTCTTCACAATATGCCTTATAAAAATGTTTTCATTCTTATACTTGTATGGTTTAAATGTTGTATTATATTAAAGTCCCCATGAAGTGCCTTGAACCGTGCAGCGTTATTCTATGTGTTGACATAATTTCAACTCAAATAGGAAGTCAAGGCGGGACATATTGATTGAATTCTCCACCTTTCCTAAGCGTTTAGTTTACCACATAGCCAAGGTTAAGCTGTACTTGACAGTTAGTACCATGGATTTGTATAATGTTGGGGGCGGGACACTTCAGATTCTAGAGAGGATTTGATTGGACAGAAAATCTGATAAGATGAAGTGCAGAATGATGTCACCAAAATTGTTAAGATAGAGGGAGATTGTATATTTTAAATGCATATGCTGTGCTGTGAAAAAGTATTTGCTCCCATCCTGATTTCTTCTTGTTTTTGTGTATATCTCATACTAAATTGTTTCTGAATTAAAACAAAATCTAGGATAAAACAAAGGCAACCTGAGTAAACACAGATTACTAATTTAATAGTTTTTAAATGATAATGTTATTTATTGAAGGAAAATTTTTAAAAAACTAACTGGGCCTGTGTGAAAATGTATTTGCCCCGTGGTTATTAATTCCCCAAATGTATGAAACTGCATTCGTAATGGGGTTCAGCTGGACTAGACACAACCAGGCCTGATTACTGCAAACCCTGTTCAATCAAATCAACACTTAAATAGAACATTTTCAACAGCATGAAGTTGGTTAAAAGCTCTTACCCAGTAACACACTAGGTGTTGTTAAGAAGTTGATTGAAATACATCAGTCTGGGAAGGGTTACAAAGCTATTTCAAAGGCTCTGGGACTCCAAAGAGCCACAGTGAGAGCCATTATCCCCAAATGGAAAAACACAGTAGCGAACCATCCCAGAAGTGGCCGACCTTCCAAAATTCCTCCAAGAGCACAGGAACTACTCATCCAGGAAGTCACAAAAGAGCCAAGGACAACATCAAAGGACCTACAGACCTCTGTTGCATCAATAAAGGTCACTGTTCATGAAAAGACTATCAGAAAGGCACTGGGCAAAAATGGCTTCCATAGAAGAGTGGTGAGGGGAAAACCACTGCTAACCCAGAAGAACATTAAGGCTTGTCTGAATTTTGCCAAAACACACCTTGATGATCCTCAAACCTTTTGGGAGAATGTTCTGTGGATTGATGAGTCAAAAGTGGAACTATTTCGTAGACAGGGGTCCCTTTACATCTGGCGCAAACCAAACACAGAATTTCACAAAAAGACCATCATACCTACAGTCAAGCATGGTGGTGGAAGTGTGATGGTGTGAGGATGCTTTGCTGCTTCCGGGCCTGGCCAACTTGCAATAACTGAGGGAAACATGAATTCTGCTCTCTACCAAAAAATGTATATGAAATGTATATGAAATATGAATGGTTACGGTTGGAGCCGTTTCATTTTCTCATGTCCTTTTGCTAAGGTTGAGCTTTTTCCTACAGTCCAAGATGTGTCATATCTAATTATTTTCTATGCAAAGCAAAGATGCTGAAAGTACAACCCAACACCACCCTTGATTAGCTGCTCATGGAGCGTGAATCAGCATGTGAACTAGCGGCAAGACCATGAAGCAGTTCCCTCCCGTCTTCAAAACCTTACAGACTTAGGATTATCACATTCGCAAACTTTTAACCTATTTCAATTCTATCGTGTGTTTAAGGATTAAATGTTAATTCGGTGTTAACATTTCATGACCGTAGTTTTATAAAGTTCTATCTGGGTTGAAAATGAATGCGAGAATGGAGCTTATATAACACTTAGGTCACGGTTTTCCATCAACGTCTAGTGGGAGCTTTAGCTGTAAATTAGCGCTAGTGCCGAAAAAAACAGTGACACTGCCCTTAGAGAGCGAATGTGTGTGTATGTGTGTGTGTACGCACTGTGCGTGAGTGCATAGGTGTATTGTGTGCACTTATTATTATTACAGCAGACATGCCCACACTGCTCCAGATGATGCATACACGGTGTGAGCAAAAGGAAGCAGGGGAAATCTGTCAATAACATCCAGAATCATTTGTCCCTGAGACTGACATGGTTCTCATGAAAAAGTGACTAGATTTTGTCTGCTCAGCATGTGTGTAAATACGTGTATATGTGTGTTGAATCCTGGAACGTCCTTGGGGCCATATGTTTTGGAGGTTATGATAGATCTGCGCGAATACAGATTGCATAATCAGATTAGGAAAAGATGAGGATTAGCTCGCACTTCACTCCCTAATCGCTCACTTGGCATTATACCCTGACTGTTTTCTGACACCCGAACTGAGTGACCCTAGGAAATCTCTTAGAAGATACACACACTAATACTTTAAGGCTTGTACGCACACGAAATACAAACAAACACAAATCAAACCTGGTCTGACAAAGGATACACACAGCCATGTGTTCTCTATGCAATTAAAGAAAACACAAGGCTAAATCTAAAATCCTTCTTAATGCATTACCTCCTCTGTCCCCACCTCCCCTACCCTTTCAGCCCAACTGTCCATCTGTCCATCCTGCCATCCATTCATCCTCAGTCTAGCAGCTTTGCTAGAATTTAGGCCCTGTGTGTTTCCGTGCTCACGGCTGAATCTGTATGTTGACACGGAATATAGTTTATAAAATATGCCTATGTTTTCAGGGGGGCATGGTGGCTTAGTGGTTAGCATGTTTGCCTCGCGCCTCCAGGTTCGAATCCCGCCTCTGCTCTGTGTGCACAGAGTTTGCGCGTTCTCCCTGTGCTTTGTGGTTTCCTCCCCCAATCCAAAAAGATGCATTGCAAGTTGGTTGGCATTTCCAAATTGTGAATGTGTGTTGGATTGAGCTCTGTGATGGGTTGAGTTCCGGGTGCCCCAAGTTCCCTGAGATGACCCCATGACCCTGAATAAGGTTGAAAGCGGTATGGAAACGGATATGTTTTCATTGATTCCAATGGAAAAGGAACTGCGTGAGATCTCCTCTGCGTCACTCCCTTGTGTCACTGACACACATACACACGCACACAAACACACATGAACACATATCACTTTCTCTCAGTTTCTCAGTCGTCTTCTTCACCAGAACCTGACACATACATCTGAATCAAATTGTTTGGTTTTACGCCAATCATACGCTACATGACCAACCCCACTGACCTGACCTTAAGTAAAAGAGCACAAGAACAAACAGATAAAAGTATAAAGTTCCTCTATGAAAATATTTTCTATGTTTGATTGCAGTGCATCTCAAGGTACAAAAGCGTAGCATGAATAAATCATACTGTGCTGAGCAGGGAACTGGAGCCAAGCCCTCGGATAACCTCCCGTAGACACCGGTAATCTCACCGCACCACTGACCTTCTGGGTAGCGCTCGACGCTGGAGAAACTGTAGGAGGGGGTAATCCTACCTTGGGAAACTCAACACATCCACACACACACATAATTCAGACACAATTCCCGATAATAAACCCCAAATGAACCAGTCAGCTGACTTAATAACCTCCACAATGACCACATGCTTTCCCTAATCCTGTGGATCTAGGATTCACTTTTCTTTTATCTATAATTAATGCAATGTTTGGGGTTGAGAGGTTTGATCATTATAAATCTGGATTTAGCAAGCAGACTGCTGGAGATTCATGTACTAAATGCAGACTGCTGGAGATTCACGTACTAAATGCAGACTGCTGGAGATTCATGTACTAAATGCAGACTGCTGGAGATTCACGTACTAAATGCAGACTGCTGGAGATTCACGTACTAAATGCAGACTGCTGGAGATTCACGTACTAAATGCAGACTGCTGGAGATTCATGTACTAAATGCAGACTGCTGGAGATTCACGTACTTAATGCAGACCGCTGGAGATTCACGTACTAAATGCAGACTGCTGGAGATTCACGTACTAAATGCAGACTGCTGGAGATTCACGTACTAAATGCAGACCGCTGGAGATTCACGTACTAAATGCAGACTGCTGGAGATTCATGTACTAAATGCAGACTGCTGGAGATTCACGTACTAAATGCAGACTGCTGGAGATTCACGTACTAAATGCAGACTGTGGAGATTCACGTACTAAATGTAGACAGCTGGAGATTCACGTATAAAATGTAGACCGCTGGAGATTCACGTATTAAATGCAGACTGCTGGAGATTCACGTTTACAATGCAGACTGCTGGAGATTCACGTACTAAATGCAGACTGCTGGAGATTCACGCATTCTAAATGCAGACTGCTGGGATTCACGTACTAAATGTAGACCGCTGGAGATTCACGTACTAAATGTAGACCGCTGGAGATTCACGTACTAAATGCAGACCGCTGGAGATTCACGTACTAAATGTAGACCGCTGGAGATTCACGTACTAAATGCAGACCGCTGGAGATTCACGTACTAAATGTAGACCTGTGGAGATTCACGTACTAAATGCAGACCGCTGGAGATTCACGTACTAAATGCAGACCGCTGGAGATTCACGTACTAAATGTAGACCGCTGGAGATTCACGTACTAAATGCAGACTGCTGGAGATTCACGTACTAAATGCAGACTGCTGGAGATTCACGTACTAAATGCAGACTGCTGGAGATTCACGTACTAAATGCAGACTGCTGGAGATTCACGTACTAAATGTAGACCGCTGGAGATTCACGTACTAAATGTAGACCGCTGGAGATTCACGTACTAAATGTAGACCGCTGGAGATTCACGTACTAAATGCAGACTGTGGAGATTCACGTACTAAATGTAGACCGCTGGAGATTCACGTACTAAATGTAGACCGCTGGAGATTCACGTACTAAATGTAGACTGCTGGAGATTCACGTACTAAATGCAGACTGCTGGAGATTCACGTACTAAATGTAGACCGCTGGAGATTCACGTACTAAATGTAGACCGCTGGAGATTCACGTACTAAATGTAGACCGCTGGAGATTACCTACTAAATGCAGACTGCTGGAGATTCACGTACTAAGTCAAGCAGACTGTGGAGATTCACGTACTAAATGTAGACCGCTGGAGATTCACGTACTAAATGCAGACTGTGGAGATTCACGTACTAAATGCAGACTGTGGAGATTCACGTACTAAATGCAGACTGTGGAGATTCACGTACTAAATGTAGACTGCTGGAGATTCACGTACTAAATGCAGACTGTCGAGATTCACGTACTAAATGTAGACCGCTGGAGATTCACGTATAAATGCAGACTGTGGAGATGTCACGACACTAAATGTAGACGCTGGAGATTCACGTACTAAATGCAGACCGCTGGAGATTCACGTACTAAATGCAGACCGCTGGAGATTCACGTACTAAATGCAAACCGCTGGAGATTCACGTACTAAATGCAGACTGCTGGAGATTCACGTACTAAATGCAGACTGCTGGAGATTCACGTACTAAATGCAGACTGTGGAGATTCACGTACTAAATGTAGACTGCTGGAGATTCACGTACTAAATGCAGACTGTGGAGATTCACGTACTAAATGTAGACCGCTGGAGATTCACGTACTAAATGCAGACTGTGGAGATTCACGTACTAAATGTAGACCGCTGGAGATTCACGTACTAAATGCAGACCGCTGGAGATTCACGTACTAAATGTAGACCGCTGGAGATTCACGTACTAAATGCAGACCGCTGGAGATTCACGTACTAAATGCAAACCGCTGGAGATTCACGTACTAAATGTAGACCGCTGGAGATTCACGTACTAAATGTAGACCGCTGGAGATTCACGTACTAAATGCAGACTGTGGAGATTCACGTACTAAATGTAGACCGCTGGAGATTTACGTACTAAATGTAGACCGCGCGAAGATTCACGTATTCTAAATGTAGACCGCTGGAGATTCACGTACTAAAATGCAGACTGTGGAGATTCACGTACTAAATGTAGACCGCTGGAGATTCACGTACTAAATGTAGACCGCTGGAGATTCACGTACTAAATGCAGACTGTGGAGATTCACGTACTAAATGTAGACCGCTGGAGATTCACGTACTAAATGTAGACCGCTGGAGATTCACGTACTAAATGGCAGATCAATTAAAAAAAAGATGTTATATTAATTCACCGAATGATTAACACTCAGTTGTTTTACAGACAGGTTTATTGCTACAAGATAAAAAAAAAAGAAGGGGGAAGTACTGAGAGGGTTGTCAATCAATGCTCTCTAAACCAAGCACTGTGACTGGTTGCTGCTGTCACTGTGACATAAAACATAATCTCGACATGCTTCTTCTCAACAGCCTCACTCTTTGAAAAACAAGGGCACTTTAACTTGAAGGTCATCTTTATGACATGAATTTCCAACACTCGATGCTAATTTTATCCAACAACATAATGGCCTTACAATGACTGAGTCAGTAATGAAGAATGATTTCATGTCTCTAAGAAGTCCAGATCGTACTGTCCCACTTTAACAAACCCCAGGTGTCCTCACCTTAGTGTGACGGAAAGACACCGGAGTACATATCAACCGTGGAAACGTGAGCTTAGCTCAGGTGGAACACTGCAACATGATCCCTTCCTATCTCTCTTCTAACCCCTCCCCCCGCCCATACTTCCTCCTGTCCTCTACCTCGCCGTGCGCCCCCTACCCTTTGCCTCCTCACACACGCACATGCACACACACTTTTGTCTTATTATTCTTGTCAGGACCTTCCAATGAAATCATTATTAATGCTCGAATTTTCCTCACAAAGTCACAGCTCTCACATATTCAGATATTTGTATATTTGTCACCCCACGCGTGCACACCGGACGTCCCTCCTCTGTCTGAAGTTTAACCGTAACAGAATTTACATTAACTCTAGCTCTCCTCTCTCTCCCTCTTGTTTCATAGTATAGCCCCATAATATATTTTTGGGGGGTTTTTTTTTTAATAATATACCTATGACTCAGGTCCTCAGGTTATCCTACACAATTTGTATAGGCGATTTTAGACTGCCTAAATGTCTCCTTACGTAAGTGCACTACCTAGCCTATAAATACCCAGTGCACTTTATGTCCATTATGTCTCGGTACAATCTGTCCATCGGTCATGCACAGGGAGTTTCCACTGGCTTGGCCCCGCCCCCTGCGCGACGCAGACCGGTGCAGAGCACGAGGCAGCACTGCGTCACCTCACCGCGCGCGCTTCCACAGAGAGACACAGAGAGACACAGAGAGAGAGAGGAGAGAGAGAGAGAGAGAGAGAGAGAGAGAGATGGTCGACAACGTGAATAAACCGGTGGTGATGATAAAGCAGAGACGCTTATCGGTCTATCAGCGCGCGCGTCCTTCTGCATCTGCTGCCGTTCTGTTGCTCACACATAGACAAAGCATGACTCGGCAGATATTGTGCGCGTAATCACTTTACCCTGCGCCCTTGGAGCATTGTTGATACCGTCGTTTTGCCGCAGTGGCACTAGACACCCAGTTTGGACATTTATCCCAGTTTCAGTCTCATAAACGCATCGTTATAGACCAGGGTTAAAATGCGCCATGCATGTGCGCAAAGCCCTGGCGCTTCTCGGTTTTCATGCGTCATGATACCACGATGTCCCAAGCCGCATAACCCCGGAAATAATAACAAGCCTATGGAATGATGATTGTATTAATACTTCTCATACTGTTAGTGGGAGAGGACGTAATGCCTCTCTTTTATAAAATTGTAGAATTCAGCTCCATTCTCCTCCTGAACAAAATAATAATAATAATAATAATAATAATAATAATAATAATAATAATAATAATAATGTTGTGTTGGTTTGGACACGCTGTTCAAATGCGGTCGCGTGCCTGATTGGCTACAGGCCGCGTGCGCTGTTTGACGCAGTGGCACACGCTCTTTCACCACTCGGTGCATTATCCGCAGAGGAAGAAATTCAAGCAGTTTCGATCTGCCCAGCGAGGACGTAGTGTCGCTTAGATTCCTCTGAACGCCTCGCTTATGTAACACGTTAAAAGAAGCCCTGGAGCGCAGTGATACCCGGTAACCGCATTATGACGCGCGCGCGTCAGCGGATCACCACTGCTCCCGGCACGCGCACCTGTCAAGTGTTACTCCAAAAGACACGAGTATGCGAAAAAAATAAAAAATAATAAATCCTCACTGTGCAGGATGAATGAGCTGTACGGCAGATGAGTTTTGAAGAAAAGGGAGGGGGGGGGACTGAGAAGTTTGCAACTTCTGATCTGATTGATTGATTGATTGATTTATTTATTTATTTATTCATTTTTGAAACGAGACAACACGCGTGCGTACGTAAAGAGGATGAGAGCTATTTAAGCAGAGGACATCCATCCGGTCGTACACCTGCGCAAATTAAAACAGAAGGGAGGATTGGGGGAAATCTACAGCCTTGTACCATCACAAGGGCACTGTAGGTGAATTTGTCAAAATAAATAAATAAATAAATACGAGTGCAAAAGACGATGCGTTGATGGAAAGAGCTCGCGCGCAAGCAGATGCTGCTCTGCTGATGAAACCTGATTAAATAAATAAATAAATAAATAAATAAATAAGGTTACTGATATAACCAGCATTTCATATACAAACCATAACGTTATGCTAGAGGAACAGGGTTCCGGGTCCGAGTCACTATCCGGGACAGGGGTGTGAAAACGTACACATATCTAACCTACAGAGATCTTTTCTTTTCTTTTTCTTTCTTATTTTTTATTTTTTTGTCGACATTCCTGTTCTCTCACTGAAGTGTTCTTGTCCTGTGTCATTTCGTCTAGTCGCAGTCTGAGAGGTAGAACAAGTGAAAATCCGCATTACAGTCAATGTCATTCAGTCACAGCTCAGCAGTGACACTGCAGTTCATCTGGGTCGGAACACAAAGTTCTGCGTCTCTTCTAGCCATCTAACCCACTGTACTACACGCACAACGCCAGTCCGCATCTCTTTATATAGGCGAGTGTTAATTATAGGCGTGATTTCTTTATTATAATAAAAACAGTAGTCTAAAGCTGGAGATGTTGGTTCTTACCCCCATGGTTGCGCAGTCAGTCGGCTGTCTTCAGCTGGTACAGTAAGGAGATGTCAGCCCTTTGGAATGTATGAGAGGGGGAATTTGACTTTTTCTTCTTCTTCTTGTTGTTTGTTTGTTTTTTTTCTTCTTTTTTTTCTTTTATAAAAGAGTATACAGAGAGGTAAACAAGTGCTCTAGTTTAGGAGTTGAGGAGCCTCACCGCGCCTTAGTTTTCAAAGTTTGGCCAGGATGTGAAATAAAGTCGTTCACAAAGCTTGAACAAGACTAAAAGCGAATTAAAGAAATGACTAAATGTGTGTGTGTGTGTGTGTGTGTGTGTGTGTGTATGGGGGGGAAATCAGAGAGCAGGGCAGTGCCGGTTCTTCAGGATGCCGGTCTCGTGCGCTGCTCTCGAGGTGAGGTAAAGCCGGCAAAGACTAAGAAGCCGCACTGTCCCGGTTCTGTGTGGGGGGGGGTGTCATGGGTTTTTGTGTCCTTCCGCCTGCCGCAGCACACCCCTTTTAAAACCTGCGCAAGTCCGCCTGAAAAAGCTGCGCCGGTTGAGTGCCAGGGATTCGCAGCGGTTTTAGCTCTCTCCAAGCTCACGAATACACCAGCTGCACTGACCAATACAAAGATGTATGTATAATTGACGCGTCGTTCGGCCAATCAACGCAAAGCAGGCTGATCAAACGGACCAATCGGAATGCGGTTGATGCCCCGCCTTCGTTACTGCAGAATTCCGAGGGTGACAGCAGGAATCTAGTATTTTCCACAGAAATGACTGGATTCTCTGAGCTAAGACGTGGTTTTATTTATTAATTCATTTATTTATTTATTTTTGCATGTAAAAGGGTGTCTTACTGCATTTTCTTTTTACTTGAACTGAATATATAACAGTATAACAGTATACGTATGCTTGTTTGTTTGTGACTCAACAGCTCTAAACTGTAGAGTCTGCATATTCAAACACCACCCAGTAGTCTCGCCACCATCATGTGTTCATTCCCATTTATATCCTTCTACCTGTGTGCCATAGCTACAGTAGCCTATATAATGATTTATTAATAAGCACATTCATGCAGGATGTGTAGTATCGTCTACACTAGGCTGTGTCGTTTCTAGAAATTGAACGAATGGCAGCTTAGATTGCTCTGTACATGTACTGCCTACATTCTACACAATCACATTGTCAATTTTTTTCTCACACAGACATAAAAGGGAAAAGGCATATATAATCATATTTCTCCAAATGCTCTCAAGCCCATGTTTAAACCACATTCTGATGTCAGAGTCTCCGCCATAATAATGCATAGTGGTTGATATGTGCCCTGACCATATGTGAATGACATCTTACATGTGTACACATGCTCTCTCTCTCTCTCTCACACACACACACACACACACACACACACACACACACACACACACACACAACACACACACACACTGTTGATCAGTGAGCTGATTTGCAATGGAAAGCAGGACACAAAGCAGAGGAACTGAGTCTAAGCTTTGATGAGGCGACATCGGTTGATACCGTGAGAGAGGACATGAGAGAGAGTTTACACTGCAGATTGTATGACTTATTTATAGTAGACCTACTACTGCAGTCCTTCATATTCCATTCAAATGTGTGTTCTTATACATAGGCCCTAAATTCTCTTTCGGTTCAAATAAAATAAAAAATTCTGTTATTGTCCTTCGCTTCTGGTTTCAATAAAGTTTTTTCTCGGTTTTTGAATAACCAAAATGGTCGTCCCCATGTACATACAATATCCTTGATTCACCCAACCCCCATCTCTCTCTCTCTCTCTCTCTCTCTCTCTCTCTCTCTCTCTCTCACTCTCTCTCTCAGCAAACAGGATACTGAGAAAATTATCCCTGATTCTTGGTCTCTGGTCTCCACGGCAACAACTGTCAGGTGACCTTGCCTTGCTTCCCAATCAATTTGCTGATTCAGAGAAAAGCAAGGTAGATAAAGACAGACAGATGGAGTGGAGGACATATGTAGAACTAGATAGCAATAGGTGTTGGCCATCAAAAAATGTCTCATCTTCAGGCCTGTTTGAGCCATATATATTATTCCAGCAAGACTGCTGTCTGTGCAAATGTGAGTGCGTATGTGTGTGTGTGTGTGTGTGTGTGTCCTAATCTGCTTTCATATGTGAAATGTCAGACTTGGAAGCACTCTGAGACCGAGAACAGTAAATGGGTTGTATTTGAAGATCAGGACAAGGACCATGGGAATAGAAGAGGGTTGTGGGGGGTGGTGTTTCGAGAAGAAGAAGAGATTAGAGGGAGACAGACAGGATGAGAGTTTTGCAAGAAGGGCAGGAATGAGTCAGCTGCTTGCAGATGGAGAAAAAGTCGGTGGATGGAAACGATATAGGAAGCAGAGGCAGAAAACATAGTGAGGACAAAAGCTACATTCGTCTAATTTCCTGATTAAATAAAAGCCTAAGTAACACAATAAACATCCATCCATCCATTTTCTGTGCCACTTATCCTACACAGGGTTGTAGGGAGCCTGGAGCCTATCCCAGGGAACTCGGGGCACAATCCGGGGGACACCCTAGATGGGATGCCGACCCATTGTAGGCCACAATCACACACTACAGACAATTCAGATATGCCAATCAGCCTACACATCTTTGGACTGAGTAAGGAAACAAGAGTACCTGGAGGAAACCCCCAAAGCACGGGGAGAACATGCAAACTCCACATACACTGATCAATTAATCAGATCAATTAAGTACACTACACCACATATTATAATACGACTCCTCCCTCTCAGCACTACTCAGCAGGCCCTCCCACATCTGACACCAGGGCTGAACAATTAATAGCGATAGCATTAATGTTTAGTCACTGCTGTTACACATCTACTTCAGTCACTATTTCTGCTACTCCGTTCAGTCTGTCTGCACTATTTCAACTTTTGCAAACTTTTTGAAAATTTGCACACTCTGCCGAGTGTTCTGAGTGTTCATGCACATTTATTGTGTTTCATTTAAAACCCTTGATACGACTGCTGCACCACACATGTTAATAAGAACGCTTGTAATGTCTTCTTGCCTTGAACTTTATTGTTTAGTTTATTGTTGACTGTTGAACTGTACCAAACCCAATTACCAAACAAAAACCCCAACCCAATATTAAATCTTGCTCGTGAGTGACACAACAGAAAAGTGTGGCTGGGAGGCATGCTCTCCTGGTAGGATTGATAGTATACACTCTCCTGTCAATCACTCCAACACTAGCCAATCACAGGGCATCTGAGGGCTCATTATGCTGATGAGCGTGGACAGCATGTTCCTGCGAGTGTGTTGCATGAGCAGCAGTTTGAAAAGACGTGGTTGGCTGGCTTCACATTGGGTTACATTTACATTACGTTACATTTACGGCATTTGGCAGACGCCCTTATCCAGTGCGACTTACAGAAGTGCTTTGAAGTCTCTTTCAATAAATTCACCCTGATACTCTGTTCACTAGGTCATCGACTAAGAATACTATCAGTCTAAAAACTCTGTTGGAGAGGTAATATAGTAAGTAGGAAAAGCACCCTGACAACACAAAAGTCTTTTTAAAATGCTAATTTAAATACCTCAGTCGTTTGAAGACTGCCAGTGACTCAGCTGTTCGGACATCTAGGGGAAGTTCATTCCACCACCTAGGTGTCGGAACATCCTCAGAGATGGTGGTACCAGTCAAGCAGTGCTAGAGGGTCGGAGGAAGCGTGGTGCAATGCAGGGTGTGATAAGTGATTTGAGGTAAGTGGGTGCTTGTCCATTTTTGGCTTTGTAGTCAATCCTCAGCGTTTTAAATTTGATGTACGCAGCTACAGGAAGCCAGTGGAGGGAGCGTGGCAATGGGCTGGTGTGGGAGAACCTTAGGAAGGCTGAAAGCAAATCATGTTACTTAAAAGAGCGCAGCTTTCACATCATACAAGGTATGATTTATATGAATCGAACCAATAGACTGTAACATGAACCCTCATGTGAACTACCTGATCAGAAGTCACCATTTCTATGCTGTCTTGCTATTTACACAGTGTCAAAAGATTTGCTTGGAATCCTCTCCACGTGCTTCACAAGATGCCAGATTCTCTCACACACACAATGCAAATGAGCTGCTATATCAGAACTCTATGCTACATATAAAGAAATTTCAAGACGTTTTGTGATAAAGGCAATAGAAATAAACGACAGGATCAGGCTGCAATACACTGGCCACAGACTCCATCTTGCGATCGATAAATGGCCCATTAAATCCCATTAATATATTCTAAACATGCTGGCAGAAAAAAAACTGCAAAACATGAGTCATGCACATCTTGTTTCAGTGTAATCTAGCAGAAAAGAAGATTTTCTTTTATATTAGATATAATTTATGATTTATGTTCATATATTAGTGATAACAGGCTACATGGAATCTGGATTATGTTATATGATCGCAGAGTTAATTAATGAACGAGTCTTTTCACTCTTAATTCACTCGATGCCCGTTGTCACGGATTTCCCCTCGTGCTGAGTGCAGGGAGCATTCATTGACTGTCTTCGTTGACTGTTTACTTTGACACATGTGTTTGTTTTGGTTTCTGTCCCGTCTCCGCCCCTGTTATGTTATTGGTTATTTCCTAGTGTATCTCAGCTGTCCTGTGTCCTTCCCTCGATTACGTTGTATATTTAAACCCCTCATGTGTCTTTGTTCTATGCAAAGTCTTGTGTGTTTCTATGTTTTCCAGCAGGCCCGTACCAAGCCTGTTTTGTCTCCAGGTTTTTCCGAGTTCTGCCTTCGCCCTGTCTACTCTGTTTGCTGATCTTTTGCCCTACGATTTGGATTTGTCGGCCTGCCGCTCTTCATTAAAAGCTTTAATTGCACTTTCATCCGTCTCCAACGCCATTACACGACACCCATAAACTGCATAATAGATGAAAACTATAGTCATTTTGATGTTTGAGGACATAGTCAATGTCATTTTGATTTTTAAAAATGTACAAATTGAAATAATTGACCCGTTCAGCCCTAACACACTCACACACCTATATCTTAACCTAAAGTGGGTCAGAGGAATCGTTTGTTGCACCATCGTCTTTCTCAGAAGCTCTGAATCTCTGAATACTGCAGTGTTTGCACTAAAGCTAAAATCAGTAGCACACAGGCTCAAGCTGTCTCCCCCACCTCAGTGACCTTCAGCTGCTGCATTCCACTGCAGAAGCACTGTAGTAAACATGCAGCTCATTTCACATTATAAAGTAAGTAATGGACCAAGGAGAGGAAGTTGTTTGTGCTTGCTGGAGAATTGTATTATCTTAACAAGGCACATGTTGAGGGATTGAGATATTCGTGCTGGTGTGACTGCTGACTCTGCAGTCATCATCTGTCTGTGTCTATGTGTGGGTGTTTTCAGAGAGCCATGTGTTCAGCAGGATGCTGTCTCTTTAACAGTCAGCTAGCCAACCAGGAGGCAGACACTGAGACTTGTGTGTCCTTGGAAAGGACCTTGCAGGGCTACTAGGTGTGAAAGAACAAAAGAGAGGGGGTGATCTCTCAGTATTTTAATCTACACCAATTCACATGGATGTTATTCTGACAACATTTAGAAGGGGAATAATCGAGAGAAAAGTCAAGAGGGAATAGAGAAAGAACGCTAATATGAAGGAGGGAATGCAGTGTTCAGGGCATTAAGCGGATAGAAATGCCTTCCTGAACAAATGCTTCCGTACACAGAGATCATTCCCCCAGATTAAAATGACCAAATGCTATTGGTTAACCCTGCCCGTGGAATTGTCCGAAGGATAAGGATAGAGGAGATTAAAGACACAAGGACAGTCATGAAGGGAGTGCATACTGTGAACAGTTGAAAGTGCCCCATCTCTACTTTTAGAGAGTGAAAATAAATAGCTTTCAGGTATAGATTACAGGTATAGCTTTATCAATATCAAAGTTTATACTCTTGCATCTGTTAAAGTAACTGTTTCTGTTTTCCGGCTATGTTAACATACCCGAGGCGGTGTTGTGAGGACACCCGCTGATACAGAAGCATTCCCGTTGGCTGCAGCCTGTCGGGACTGTATTATAGCCAATCAGGAACATGCAGAATACCCCACTCAACTCGCTTTTGATCACGTGATATGAAAAGGTTACCATGACCAACACGTTGTTGCTGCGCTCTTACTGTGTGTTTTGTGCTCAAAAATGTCAACAAATATCCCATGAAAGCTCTTGAACCATCATAGAAGTGTGTATGCTTGAGCTCCACGGTACCTGTTTGTTAAAACTGAAAGAACTAACAGCAAACGGAACCGAAGTCTTATTAACCTGGATGTAATTACCATTCGTGATGAATATTGCAGTTTCTGCATTTATTAGCACTGTGCTAACTGAAACAACTGGGTACATGACCCAGTTATGCACCTCTGAACACACACACACACACACACACACACACACACACACACACACACAATCTCTCAGTGGTTATGATAAATGTTATTAAGATGAACAGAAGAAAATATGTTTTCATCAGTCTACAGATGTAATGCATGAACTTTATTGAAACCTTTATTGATTTCGTTGGGAAAAAATTGAAGAAGGGAAACCGATGGCAATTTCTTTGGATTTTATTGGAATGAAATGACAAGAAAACTAACACCTAAATCACTCATGTCCAGTAATCACTTTATACAGAGACGTTTTGTGGTTTATCCAGACTACATCCTTGGAACTGGAAATAGGCCTGTGCCATATGGAGGTACATATTAAACGACAATAGAAAAATGTCTACTAAATCATCGCAAAAGTCCCTTTTCTCCAGACGATTGGGTAAGGTTGGAGTCAGGAGCTACTAATGATGATAAGCATGGAGGAGCGTGACACAGAACTAAAAGATAAGGAACTTGTACCTGAAAATGGCTGTGCAATACTTCTGTCATTGGATTTCTAAAACTCGAAGTCGAATAGAGTGTTTTAATGTTTCTTTCTATATTTTCTATTCATATTGGCCCTATTTTGAGGTCTAATGTTTTCCGTTTATGTTCACATTTGAGATAGTTCTGCTCAATATCCCTTCCAAATAAAAGGAGAGGGAAAAAAGGGGTCTCACGTTATTAACGTAATGGTGATTAGGATGGATGCAAGTGCAGATCAGAGCTTTTAATAAAGAGAGACAGGCAGACAAATCCAAATCATGAGACAATAGTCTAGTCAAAAACATGCAATGGGTCAGGCGATCTGTAAACAGGCACAAACTAGGCAAGGCAAGAATCGAGAACAAGAAACGAGAAACGAGATCAAAGTACATGAATCAAAATGAGGAACTGGGTACAAACGCCTGGTATGGTGATAACACTCGTTACTTCGCAAAGAGTGAAAGCCTCGAAAGTCCTTTTGAGATTGGATGCAGGTGTGCGTGATTAGAATGAACAAGTGTTCTGGGAATTGCAGTCCATGGCTATTTGTAGGCCGCTGTACAGGATGGGAAAGGTAGTCACTGGTTTGCTGTGACATGAAAAAGTGCCTTTCACTGGAATTCACGGAATTACCCAAAAGCAATCATGAATGCATGCAGTTATTCTGTATAGATCATTTTTTCACCAGTTTTAGAGAAAATGCATCATGATATATAATGTATATTTACACTAATAGATTTAGGGATAGATTGTTAAACACACATTGATGTGTAATTTCAATAACACTTTGGACTCTACTGTCATTTTTGCTACTTGCCTTCACACAGATCTTTCCAAGTTCATCACTGCCACTGACACTTTATAGTCTGGTAATGATTGCTTGGGATATTATTGTTATGTCTGTACAATTTAGCTTATTTTGTATTAAGGAATACTGTCTATTGATATCTATTTGATATGTATTTTTGATATCTTCCTTGTTCTGCCCCTACATTTTCTACCCCTAGCCAGTTCAGGTATTTCATGTGTTCCATCTCAAGAGCACCTGATGCAACTAATGAAGGCCTTGAATAATTGCATCAAGTGTGCTTGAGATAACACCTGTTTTGCATATTTGTGTTGTTGTGAGGGATTCTATTCAGGCGGTTGTATAATTTTGATTGCAACTGTACATATATATACAGTTGGGATGGTTTTGTGACTAATGGGTTGGTTTTGCAACTATAATAGGCTGACTCAAATGAGGAAATGTGTTTTTGTTGCTTAATACTCTGTACAGAAGGGACTTGGGACCAAAAGCTTTTGTCATTAAAAGGATTTAATCCTGAAAGAGTTATTTTCCGAGACTCTTTTCTACACAAAATTACCTTAGACTAGATAATTAATGTCAAATTATCCAACAGTTTATGTGTTGATTACCCATCACAGTAGCCCCGTGCGTCATACATAACATGGTACTGCACCTCAGTGTTTAATAATACAACACGGCAACTGGACAAAAGCTGAAACTTTATGTTTAATTTCAATGTGAGGAGAATGCCATTATCAAACACTGTTTGAACTAATGGTACATAATCATTCCGTTTAGGAGTAGACTTTCTGGGAAGTCTGCGCTTAATGTCCCTCTATCAAAATGACGTTTGACGACTGGAATTTAATGTCGAGAATGAATCGCCCCACCAAAAAAAACAGAGAGCACATTCACACGGGATTAGTTCAACCTGGGCTTCATTTTACAGGCTGGTTTATAGAAGGTAAAAGATGCTGTAATCTTCACCGGCTTGGGAATGCGCAGTCTGGAAAAAGTCTGGAAAAATAACCAACATGACCAATTCACACAGGATTAAAATCACAGAGAAGCTGTGGTAATTATTACATTACTCCAGCTTACCATATAAAACTAGTCCTGTCCAAATTGCCCTTAAATGGATACGATTAAACAGGAGCCCACTTCAGGGTGCCATACAAATCCATGCTGGAACAGCTTTTTACATACAGAATTATTGCATGTAATTGATACAAGCAACATGTTATTGTACGTGACTTATATGAACCATGTACAGTATATGAACAATATAAATTGTTTATATAAATCATATAAACTGGAGGCTTATTGACTTTGCTGTTAGGTAACTAACTACACTGCCATGCTGTGTTGTCAGGAAGTCACGGTGGGAGTGTGTCAAAGGGCTATGCACCATTTATACCGGCTGTCAAAATGAAAATGTAAATTTCCCTTCGACAGTTCATTTTCAAATCAATGAAAAATTCATTCTCATCTTGTTTTCATTTTCACTGAAGGTGGACCTGTCAATCAAACACTGCAGGTGGCACATTTGGTGCCGGCATGTTTCGGAGGAAGTGACAGAATTGGTATAAACTTCAGTTTGAGGTCAGTGTCCTAGAGCAATATGAAGTTTGGAAGCTGACAAAAGTATTTGACTGAAATTCCTTTTGTATATTTATATGATGTACATGTCACGTTGAATGAAAGTCTTATTGAATAAATTTAACGAACAAATGTACATTTGTGCCAAAACATTCTATCATTTGAAAGAATATATGTACTGAAGTCTTTGTGTCCACAATGCCAAGAGATTCATACAAAAATGCTCTAAAAGATCTATTTAAAATTATATGGCACTTTAAAATAAAGAATAATGTGCCACCACTAGTTTGTAGCATCCACCTGGATGATGCATACCCTACCTCACCGGACAGGCTACACGACTTCTTATCTCAACGAGGCTCTCAAAACTGGACTACTGCAACGCACTACTCTTGGGCCTCCCATTCAGCTCTATCAAACCCCTTCAGATGATTCAGAATGCAGCAGCATGCCTTGTCTTCATCCAGCCCAAGAGAACCCATGTCACACCCCTCTTCATCTCCCTCCGCTGGCTTCCTGTAGCCTGCCGCATCAAATTCAAGGCCTTGATGCTCACCTACAAGACCTTGTCTAGAACAGCACCCTCCTACCTCAACTCTCTCCTGAAGGCTTACGATCCCTCGGGCAATCCGCGATCAATCAACGACCGACGCTTAGTAGTGCCTACTCAGCATGGCTCAAGGTCTCTTTCAAGAACATTCAAACTAACTGTTTCTCAGTGGTGAAATGATCTTCCAACCTCAATCCGGACCACAGAATCTCTCACCATCTTCAAAAAACAACTAAAGACCCACCTCTTCCGTGATCACCTAACCAACCCATTAAAAATAAATAAAGAAAGAAAGAAATAAAACCCTTACACTGGCACTTAGACCTCTACTCTGCGCACTTTGCTTCTTCTGGAACTCAATTAATGGATCTTGTATGATAGCATCACTTATATTGTTCTCTGCTTGATATATCGCTTGGCTTGTATTTTCTCATTTGTAAGTCGTTTTGGACATTAAGCGTCTGCTAAATGAATAAATGTGATGTAAATGATGCGACGGCAGCCATAGTGCACCAGAACGCCCACCACACACCAGCTATTAGTGGAGAGGAGAGCGTGATGTAGCCAATTCAGAGATGGGGATTATTAGGAGGCTGTGATAGAGGGGGGGATGGGGGATTTTCTCCTGGACACCGGGGTTATACCCCTACTCTTTTACTATACGTGTCCTTGGATTTTTAATAACCACAGAGAATCGGGACCTCAATTTAACGTCTCATCCAAAAGACGGTGCTGTTTTTACACTATAGTGTCCTCGTCACTATACTGGGGCATTAGGCCTTCCTCTCTCCCTCCCAACACAGTCTGTTGTGAGGGTGCAATAAGGGTTACGTACAAGCTCAGTATGTGCCCGGCTCTGGTCTTCTACAATTTAAAGTCTTGTACAGAGTTCATTTTTCAAAAGCTTGGCTAGACAAATTCGATCCCAGTATTAGTGACGCTTGTGACAGATGTCATTACTCTCGTTGTAATTTAAGCCACATGTTTTTCCTTTGCCCGATGCTACATAGATTCTGGTTTGACTAGTTTAGTCTGCAATTCTTAAAATTATAGCAGTATAGCAGTTTTTGGGGTGACGTTGGATTTTATGCTCCCTGGGATTGGCTCCAGGTTCCTCCGTGACCCTGAAAAAGGAGTAAGCGGTAGAAGATGGATGGATGGTTGGTATATATTTGCATATATATTGGTATATATATAATATGGAATATATATATATATATATATATATATATATATATATATATATATATATATATATATATTAAATTAAAATTATTAAAGGCCTAAAACATAGCATTAAACAAATTACGATTCAATATAATTTATCTTGAATGGTTTCTGGTGATATATTTTGTCTTAACCTTCCTGACTTCTCTCAAAGTCGTATACTGCACACAATGTGGTTTATTCCTAATGAGTCTGAAAAACTGCTACAGATGATATTCACTTATGTCATCATTTTTAGACTCTCTTTGTATAACACATACACACACGCGCACACACACACACACAGTTAGCATCTGTAAAGGTACACCTGCTAGAAGAGGGTCATGTACTCTGCATTAAAGCCACATAAGCACATGAACACTTCATTATTTGACAGATTGTGTGAGAGCGACTAGAGGCAAAGGTAAGCATGATGTAAAAAAAAAAAAAAAAAAAAAAAAAATCAGACTGCAGTTTCAGCATCATGTATCTTATTCACCTAACCACACACACACACACACACACATCTCTCTCTCTCTCTCTCTCTCTCTCTCTCTCTCAGGTCACTTCCGCAATGCGTTACTGATCTGAATGTAGCAAATGAAATGATTGCCAAAGCAAATAGCACAACTAAATTAAAGGAGATTATTAAATCAGCAAGGATCCCCCCAACCAAATACCCTCACATCCCCCCACACCCCCCCACCCCCACACGACTGCACATCTCAATGAAAGCGATGCTATTTATAGTACTATGATGTCTGAGCTCCTCCTATGAATCTGCCAGCCATGCTATTTATATTTGTCTCTTGGGAACACACAATCACATATAAACACACACACACACACACACACACACACACAGAATCACACACAGGGTTCACGCTGAGATGAACAATTTATCCTATTCCCTTTGAGATAAATACCATGTGGCACACACAAAGGCAATCTCAGCTAGTAACTTTCTTGTGAGTGCCTTTGAAATGCAGCACACACAGTGTGTTTTGTAGTGGGTAGTTTGGTGTTAAAACATACACACTCACACACACACACACACACACACACACACTCACACAAGATTGTATTGGAGGAGGCTGAGCAATGGTGGGCTCAAGGGATGCAGAATTAGTCACTGCTCCTTTCTCACACACACACACACACACACACACACACACACACACACATGCTTACTGATGTTTTAATCAATCACTCACCAGGAAGACGGGTGATTGTCCTGACTGCAGTGTACAGTCACTGAGCTTCTGGAAAGCTAGAGTAGTAAGCGATAGCGAGAAAGAAGCTGTAACTATGAGCTCTGATTAAATGTAGTACTTGTGTTGATTAGGAGATAAGTATAGATTCAAGATTTTTATTTGGCACATACACAGTGATAGAGCATGAAATGAAAACCCGCCCTACTCCTCTTTAGACTGTGCATTTAAATAACTAAATAAATTTAAAAAAAAATCAGAAATAACAAGAAATAAGAACTATTTGTGCAGGAATGTAAAAAAAAATAAATAAATAAATAAATTGATGTACAAGTAGAGGTGTAACACAACGCCACTGTCTGTATTTGTATCTGTTTAATGTTCCAAATATTACTATATGAATCTGTATTTTAATTTGAACCAGACATGGGTGTGGATTTTATATATGAACAGTGCCCTCCATTAATATTGGCACCCTTGGTAAATATGAGCAAAGAAGGCTGTGAAAAGGCTGCTTCACTGAGACAGTGAAGGCAGATGAGCAGCCTCAGCCCAACTTATTAGTTATCTTCAGTTTTACCTTCAGCGTGATAATGATCTACAAATTATACAAGCAAAAATCCATCGAGTTATAGGCATTTCCCAGCTTAAGATCTAACCTGCAGAAACATGTACAGGTAGGCTATGCCATTAGCTAGCTGAGTAAGCTAGTCGAGCTAGCTAAATCTTTTGATATTTTACAGCATGAAAACTCTGTATTAAGCTTAAGATGTCAGATGATAATCAGTAGCAATTCCCTTCCATGTTAAATATGTCTAAGTGCTGCTACAGCCTAGAGACAATGATTTAAACATCATTGTTTAAAAGCGTGTTCTTCGGAACATTTTCAGTCATTTGTGTCAATTTTAGACGTGTTAAAAAAGGCCATTTGTAAAGTAACTACTCGTGTATAATTTTTGATCAAAGTATATTTTTACCACGGTAGCAATACATTTACTCAAGTCATTTTGTTCTGTACTCTTTCCACCACCGCAGCTATAAGATGAAAAAGCACCAATAAACTGAGCTTGAAAAATCCATAAATCAAAAAGACAGCTAATCTGGGGCCAGAAGATACTGCATCACACCCGAAGACAAGAAAATAAGACAAATAATTCCTTATTCATCCTAGAAGCTAAAACCAAATCAGCTAAAGCTACTGAGGACATCTTGTTAATTCATAGTTTTGAGTCACGTGACTGGCGCAGAGACCTGGAGGGCAAAGCATAGTTCCAAAATGGCAGCCAACACTGGACACTCCATGGACACAGGCCTGTCAATTCTCCAACTGTTTCAAGCTACAAATATTTTGATCCCCTTTCAAAATAAGAAAAACAAAAGTATTTGAACAACCTGCAAGTCTTTGGCACAGTATCTCAATCACTGAAAACAGTGGTGTCCCTTGGCGATGTTTACATATATCTTGTGGAGAATCCATCCCCTTAAACTGCTACCAAGATGAAAGTATACAAAAGTACAGACAGTTATCAGGATGGGTCAATCGTGCTGCCATTTGGGACGTGAAGGACGAGAACTTCTTCATTGTCAGAGCGAAGACGAGTGCTAATTAGCCAACGTTAGTTTCAGGTTCACTGTAGTTCACGTTCTAGGGCAGTAATATTTTGGTTAACAATATCTAATGATATAAATACAATCAAAACTTTATTTTCAATGTCAGTAAAACCGTTCGTACAGTTTAAACCACATCCGACTGAACAGCAACGCTCCAGCATTTTGGCTAAACCAATCTGGTAAAAATAGCTGGTGGGCAACGGAAGAAAGGCGTGTTTTGCCCTCCAGGTGGGCGTTCCTATAAGAATTTGACGTCATGTGAATCGGAAATAATGTTCAGAGGGGCGGAGACTCGAGAGCCTAGCCATCAGCTATCCTGATGTGATTTTTATATTATCAATAATAAGGCTGGAAGAAGCTATAATATTAAGAAATTGCTCAGAGACGTTGAAAGCTGATTTCATTTATCAGCTTCAGTAACCCCATTCTGGTCAGGGTTGCAGTGGATCTGAATGTATCTCAGGAGCACTGGGTGTGAGGCAGGAATACACACTGGATAGGACGCCAGTCCATCATAGGGCACCATGCACACACATTGACACTGATGTTGTGGTTTCAAATGATAAGGAAATGAAAGTAGACCTGTACTTCTATACCGAATATCCAAATACCTTACATACATCTCTCTGCTTAATTAAATATTTTTTTAAATAATTTTTGAAAGCAATTAAAAGGATTAAATCAAACCATATTTCTCTGTATACAACCCATAAGGTTACTATAAACCTGTACAATAACAGAACTGTAATGAGGTGAATGATAAACTACTAAGTAAACTATTTGCACCCCACACACCCTGAGCTAGTGTCCACATCCAAGAACGAGAGATTTAAAGAAAGCAACCTCCAGGAGAAAGACCGTTTAAACCTAAAAGCAGAATTCAAATAAGAACTGAAAGAACAAAACCAGCTTTTAGATAGAGTTTAATACCTGACCGAAATGAAAAACCTGTTACATCAGATAAATATCTAATCCATAACCTCCAACAGCAGCTAAACCAGTCTAATCAAAGCAGAGTCCGAACAATTCCACAACCAATCAACAAGCTCTCAGACAGATAACAGATCACTGGTTCCTGAGAACTGCCAGAGAGCCAACCTCACTGCCCCACAGGCCACTACAACCCACCATCATCCTTCAACCCCGTACAGCTATTCTGTCAGTCCGTATTTCATGATTTATCCACACAATACATACGGCCTGCACTCGAAAGGAGGGAAAGGGTCAGATCATAGCCACAGAGAATTTCAAGAAGCAGCCATAACCATTACTACACTGCCGTGTACACCTTGGTCAGGAGGGTGTTCGGATGTTCTTTCTGATCATCTAAAGAATACAGTACCGTCTTACGTATTCGGTAAGCTTAAAATGGCCCTATTAACCTGAATCTATGCCGTTAAAATCCAAATGATTCAACCCCCATTGCAAATCAGGTTTATTGTCAAAATGTATGGACTTTCAGCTGTTTGCAATGAACAAATCAAACAATAGCATTTGAAATAGTTCAACACAGCAAATGCTTCAAGTGGTTTCCCCCAAATTCAACTGAATATGCAACTTATAATGAAATTCTCCAGTTTCAAAATTATTCAACCCCCTGAATAGAATCCCCTCACAACAGCACAAATATACAAAACAGGTGCTGTCTCAAGCACACCAGGTGTGCCTGAGCTGGAACTCATGAAATACCTGAACTGGCTAGGGGCAGAAAATGCATGAAATACCTGGATGCGACAGAAAAAGGAAGCTGTCAGCGGCTGCAACCAGATTTCTGAGAAAGTAGGTTGTGAAAAACCCTCGAGTGACTTCATAAGTCCTGCAGTGATTCTTGGTTGTAACAGGCACTGAGGTTTCAGTGAGCACAGTAAGACGCATTCGAAACGCAGAAGGTTTCCATGACAGAACTCCAAGACGTTCACCACTACTGACCCAAAAGCACAAGAAAAGTCGGCTCAGAATCATATAAATAAGCCACAGAAGTTTTGGGATTCTGTTCTGTGGAGTGTTGAAACAAAACTGGAACTTTTCGGCACGATGGATCAGCGGTATGTCTGGCGGAAGAAGAATGAAGAAAGAACACTCTGTTCACTATCAAGCATGGTGGTGGCTCGGTGATGCTCTGGGGCTGCTTTACGTCCTTTGGTACTGGAACCCTGCAGCATGTGGAAGGCAAGATGGATTCACTGATCTATCAGGAAATCCTAGGAGAAAACGTCATGCAGTCTGTGAGGAAGCTGAAGCTTGGGGCATTGGGTCATTGGACCTTCCAACAGGACAATAATCCTGTTGTCATGGAAGAACGTCCTGGAAGATTCTACAGGGCCATCACAGTCACCTGACTTGAACCCCATAGAATATCTTTGGTGGGATTTGAAGAAGGCGGTTGTAGCACACAAACCCAAGAATATTACTGAACTGGAGGCCATTGCTCATGAGGAATGGGTTAAGATTCCTCAGGAACGCTGCCAGAAACTGGTGTCTGGTTGTGCATTTGCAGCAGGTCATAACAGCAAAAGGGTGCTCTTCTAGGTACTAAATATGCTTACCATGGAGGGGTTGCATAATTTCGAGACTGGAGAAGTCATTATAAATTGCATTTTCCGTTGGATTTGGGGAAACCACTTGACGCATTCGTTGTGTTGATTTGTTCATCACGTCTATAAATTTTGACAATAAACCTGATTTGCAGTGCGGGTTGAATTATTTTGATTGCAACTGTATGTGTGCAGCATACACACCTCCTGTAGAATCTCCTTCTATAATGATGAGTTCTTTCATAATATCCAACCTAGAAGTCAGCCCTTTCCAGGCTCAGGCAATTGGCTGCTGTGTGTGGGTTTTAATGCCAGGCTCAGGATGCGACATTATAGATATCCATGGAAACAGCCATATATTTAAGGTCTCTCCTTACCAGACCCATACAGCAACACACATTCAACCAGACTCAACTGCTAATAAGGATTGTAACGTGTTAGTGCAGCGCTGTCAAGGCCTGGGCCTGAACATGCTGTACATTAAGCTTAACCTAATGAAAGAGATGTTAAACTGACAGTAAAACAAATAAATGAAATTGATTACAAACCAGCAAAAAAATTTTTTTTAATAATGTAAATGTAATTGCAGTGGACTCTTTCAGCAGGATAATCCTCCCTGACACTCTGCAAACATTATTCAGGAATGATTTTTAGGAACATGGCAAAGAGTTCAAGCTGTTGATTTGGCCTCCAAATTCCTCAGATCTCAATCTGATCAAGCATCTGTGGGATGTGCTAGACAAACAAGTCCGATCCATGGAGGCCCCACCTCGCATCTTACAGGACTTAAAGGATCTGCTGCTAAAGTCTTGGTGCCAGATACCACGACTAACCTTCAGAGCTCTTGTGGAGTCCATGCGCAAGTCGGTCAGGACTGTTTTGCCAGCACAACTGGGACCTACACGATATCAGGCAGGTGATTTTAATGTTATGGCTGATGGGTGTATCTCAGAAAGAGAAAATGGTTTGATGAAGAATATAAAATTATGTCAGAAATAACACCTACATAATCCAAAACAGAGAGACTTACTGAGACGTTTTTCACAAACTGAAACAATGTATGAAAAGAATTCCAGATCCAGGAGAAACATGGAAACATGGAAAAACTAGATTGAAAATTGTAAAAAAAGATATATTTGAATGATTTGTTGACTTTAAAACACTTGACTTGACTCACAGGGCACAATCACATAGACATTCATACACTACGGACACTTTGGACAAGGCAATAGGGAGTAAAGTATATGACATTATTAGGTCAACATATCTGAAAAATGAATTCCGTAAACAACTCGGAAATGAAAGGTCAGAATACATCACTCAAGCGTGTAGGGTGAGAGAGTATTGCAGCGTGTGTCCGGTGCTGTTCAGTTACGTATATCAGTGTGTTAATGGTGTTACCTGAACAATCTGCAGCCATTGGACTCACCTTAAACAATATAGAAGTGAAATCTTTTCCCCTATGCAGACAACCTGGAGCTGCTGAACCAGGCTTACCCAATCACCTGGACCTGCTGCAATAGTGCTGTCAGATCTAGTACCTGACCGTCAATCTAGCCAAAATCAAAACTGCAATCTTAAAAAAAAAAACACACACAAAAAAAACCCAAGTCTCAAGAAAACAGGCTTGTGCTCTCTCAAAAAATGTAGATCTGGAAGAAAAAGCATAAAAGGAACAAAAAAGACCTCTCAATTCAAATATCTGACACTGCTATTGTCCACTCAATACACAGGACTACACCACATAACTACTACAAGATTGGACAAGCGCCCTGGGACACACTTCGCTTCAAAACATGCTGCAGATTTTTACAGCCTGAGGGACAGTGAGAGACCAAATGTCCTGCAGAACATGAGCTCTTTATTTAGTTAGCTCTAGATTTAGTCTTATTTCTGTTTGTGTGTTTTCTGAATGAATGATTGATTGATTTAATATATTGATGTGTCATGGGATACCAGTGCCTGATCCTGACTCCCTCTGCCCTCAATCATGCGGACGATTGCTCCACATGAATCCCTAAATTCCCAGAAGATAATATTTTATTAGTATAGCGTTTTCACCAATAGACATTGTCAAAACGCAGCTTTACGGAAATGTACTGTAGATTTATATTTAAATCCCTAATGAACAAGAGGTGATGATGGCAAGGAGAAACTCCCTGAGACAACACGAAAAAGAAACCTTGAGAGGAACTAGACTCAAAAAAAAAAGGAAACCGCTCCTTTCTTTGTGACAGATTTCTCTTCCCCAACTGTATACTATACGCTCAGACAGTACCGAGCATGTTGAAATTTGTATGTAATGCTAAGAGGGTTTTTTTGGGGGGTGGTATTTTCTTAATCGTGCAAAAGGATTAGTACTGCTGTCCCGATGGCAAAAATGATAGATAAATAGATCAAGCCAAAATACATTAACACAGACTGTGTTGGATCAGATGTCCAAACCTGCACAGCTTCCTCTTCACTAGTACTGCATCTCTGATCAACTTGCTCAATAAATTATTTACAATCTCTCAGTAAAGTAGCACTTGAGATCCATATTACACTCGGGTAATGGCACAATGAACGGTTTAATTAGGAAAAGTAGTACAAGACAAATTTATTGTCCCTATGTGTGTGTGTGTGTGTGTGTGTGACCTAGCCCACAGGGTGATGTGATGTGACTAGTGCGGTAGTGCTGTAGTTAGAGGGAAGTTGCATGCATGTTAAGCTCTTGCTTATACCCAGCTGCCGCTGGCTAGCCCTTGTGGTGAAGCAGCCTCGTGCGTAAATCTCCCCCTGCCAGTACATAGCCTCTCCTTCACTATGACTCCTGCCAGGCCTCCCTGTGGCCACACACGGTAACTGGGTGCTTTGCGACCCCAGGCTAATTTTTTCGAGGGAGCTTCAGTGGTCCCCAGAGGTTGCCTGATGAGAATACACGACAAGGGATCTGAGACCATTCCTCCATACAGAATCTCTCCAGATAACAAAAATCTGCAAAAATCTGCAAAAATCCCTATTTCTGCTCGGTTGGAATGAAAACCTTCACCCACACTGGCCCTTTCCTGATAAGATTGCCCACCCCTGGTTTAGAGTAAGGTCTAAATTGAGGAACGTGAAAGGGCGTGAATACCTTCTAAAAGTATTGTATTTAAATACCTCTGACACACAACGTTTGACCTAAATGTCGGCACAACTAGATCTCTCAAAAGCTAAATTGAACCTGACTCCAGCACAAAGTTCAACCATAATCATCTCTCTGACTAAAAGCCTGGACCTAAGCGTAACATAACCTTAATCCTAATCATAAACCTAATCCCAGACTATATCCAAAGGAATTTATATTAGTTTGACTTTTATTAAAAACAGAACAAATAGGCCCTTTTATTCAAATCTATGTATGATCGAATGTAATTGTAAAATGATTGCATGCATAATTTGCACCCATGTTTGATATTCAGCCAATTCATTTATCGTGTTTCTATATGAACAAACTCATGTGTGGTAAGAGGGAGGAGTTAAATTTGAGTTTTAAGGAATTGTTCAGTGTGTTCAACCTCAATAATCTCTTCACTCAGAAAAGAACAGGACTTTTCAGAAATGTTGTTGACGGTAAGCAATTATATATAACTATAACGATCAGAAAACAATAAATATAACACAAACAATTATACACTAATCGTTTTAAGATAAAGAAAGAACATGAATAAACCTTACCAAAGCGGTGTTTTTATCCAAATTAATTATGTTAGAGATGTTTACTGACTCAACCTTTTCTTGCACAGAACCAACAAAGTAAATTCAATATCACCGTCACTATTGTTTAGAACGATCCTTCGTTCCAGCGTAAAACTAGTAGTAACAAGAGGGTCTGGTCCCATCCGGACAAGGCAAGGACAACCATAAACTGTATCTCGTCCAGTGCTTATAGAAGTTTTCACAACTTATTTGCAAAAAGGATAGAATTTCAAGAAGTTCAAATGTTGTAATAAGTTGTAGAAAGTAGGTCGAAATAGAGACTCATGCAACTGAGAGCTGATCAGAGCTATAACAGTATTCCTAATTGGTATCCAAGTTATTAGATATAATATTTATATCATATTCAGAAAGGAAGATGATAGTTTGTTTGTTTTCTTTCACTATTAGTATCATAGCATACACTCACTGTTTGACACCCAACAATCAGCATGTTACTTTAATTCAAATTTCCTTGTTTCATGGGTGTGCAAATTTTTGCACACAACAGCAATACTTCTAATATATTATAATTCTATGTATTATGTGTACATACACTATATGGCTAAACGTATGTGGACACCTGACCAGCCACACCTATATGTGCTTGTTGAACATCCCATAACAGATCATGATAATGAGTCTTTATTGATCATATACAGCACAGTGAAATCCTTTTCCTCAAACACCCCAGCATGTCGTGAAGTTGGGGTCAGAGCGCAGGGTCAACCATGATACAGCGCCCCTGGAGCGGAGAGGGTTAAGGGCCTTGCTCACGGGTCCAACAGTGGCAGCTTGGCCGTGCTGGGGCTCGAACCCCCGACCTTCCAATCAGTAACCCAGAGCCTTAACCGTACGTATGTAATCCCTCTTTGCTGTTATAATAAGTTTCACTCTTCTGAGAAGGCTTTCCAAAAGATGCCGGAGTAGTGGATGTGGGGATTTGTGCTCATTCAGCCAAAAGAGCTTCAGTGAGGTCCGGCACTGATGTTGAGTGAGGAGGTCTGGGGTGCAGTTCATCCCAAAGGTCTTCAGTGGGCTTGAGGTCAGGGCTCTGTGAAGCCAAATAGAGTTCTTCCATTCCAACTTTGGAAAAAATCATGTCATGGAGCTCACTTTGTGCACAGGAGCTCTGTCCATATCGTGTACGTTCTATGCTCTAGATACATTGTATTTGGATGGAAGCAGCGCATTCGTCATCACTACCATTGTTTTGGACGTAAAAGCTCTGTAAGAGTTTCTTCCAGTAGAAGAAAGGAGTATTTTGTTGCTGTGTGCTGGTGACTTGTTGTGCCTTTGGTTGTGAGATATATATATATATATATAGTTTCACAAGTTTCACTTCCGCAATGGTAGATGACAAAGCTTTTGAGCCGAGCCAGCGCACTAGTTCCAAAAAGGAAGAACTTGGCTTCAAGAGTCACATTGAGTCATGCATCAGCTACATGCTTGGATTCAGTAGTTGAAGTGGCCATTTTGAACGATTAGAAGGAGCCGCACTTGCGTGGTCATTCACTGAAACTCGATCATGCTACTTCAAAAGTCTCTTAAGGGCACAGATGAACAAAAAGGGACATCACTGTACAGCTTCTGAGAGGCAGACCACTGCACACATGTATATACTCAACATGAGTAAGACTGGTCTTGATTATTGGACTAGGATGTGCTTCAACAAATGTTTTTTTACATTTACAATAATTCATTTAGCAGATGGTTTTATCCTAGGTGAATTACAAATGAGGAAATACAAGCAAAGCGATATATCAAGCGGAGAACAATGCAAGTAGTGCTTCCATACAAGCTTTATAATCGAATTCTAGAGAAGCAAAGTGCAGAGTACATGACCATGCTCTAGATTCTGATGACATATCAGCGTATTTAACGGACAGATTAAAAAGCTGTCTTATGGACATTTTTCTTTTTGCGTGAACAAAGCACGGGCAGCCTGCGTGGGATGAAAGCGACACTGAGAGTTTCAATCTTACAAAGCGGGAGCTTTTAGTGCACTGGGAAAAGGGATGCTGTCCCAGATTAGACTGGGGGCGTGATACAGCCTGATGTATGATGAGAGAATCAGGCCTGTACTCACGGTTCTATATTTTGCTTTTACTAAAGTGAGAATGCTGTCAGCAACTTCATTTATCAGTTTTAAACAGATTGCGTGAGTCATCTCGTCTAACAGAGACAAGCACAAAATGTGAGAGACACTTTACAGAGTCCTCCAATTACTCGAGTAGGTACTACGCATCCTCTACTCTCCTTATATGAGCTAACACAAACACGCAGTTTCTGTCCCTTTCCCCCTCCTCCTGCTGTCTCATTCTGTGCTCCTTTTAGGCCTTCTATATCAAAGCATCCTCACTGATACACCCAATCACAGACCATGCTTTTCCTCTTCCTCTCACAATGCAAAAAAAGGGTCAAAGGTGATTTTGAGAGATGAGATAAGCCAGAGAAATATAGAGATGCGTTTATATAAGGGAGATTGAATAACTAACAGAAGGCCAGGGTACTGGTCCACTAATCCCCATAGGCAATCTGCTTAATCGCTGCCTTACCTCGACATGCCTGCCTGCCTGTCTGTCTGTCACACACACACACAATGCACAAAATGTTCCACTGGCAACTGCATAAATATAGTATATCGACCCTGTTTAATGACATCATTCATTCATTCATTCATCTTCAGCAATCGTTTTACCCTGGTCAGGTTCTGCGTTGATCTGGAGCCCATTCCCAGAAAACTTCTCAGAAAAACACCCTAAATAGGATGCCAGTGCATCACACTGCACCATGCACACACACACAGATTCACACACACATTCACACACTTAGTCACACCTTTACAGTCACGAATTCACCTATCAGCATGTTTTTGTGAGGTGGTAAGAAACCAGAGAACCCGTAGGGAACCCAGGCAGACATGAGGAGAACATACAGAGAAACTTATAGACAGTAACCAATGCTCAGGATCAAATAGAGCTTCATTTATTTCTTTATTTTATAGCAAAATTTGTACGTGAATAGAACTCGGTTCCATTTAATAAAATGCCCCTACCTCTGCAGATATTTGGATACCACTGTGTTTGGAATGTATTTGTATTGGCATAAACATGGATTGAAGAAACGTTTGAAAAATGTACGGAGGCAAAAGAAAGGACGTTTAAGTATAATGCATTGACAACATAGCAAAATCAATTCAGCTCATCTATAAAGCATTTGGACAGAGAGAGAGAGAGAGAGAGAGAGAGAGAGAGAGAGAGAGACTCTGAGAGGCTTTCTGTCCAAATAAAAAATAAAAGAGGAAAGAGGAATTATGTAGCCCCACAAAGACGACATGCTCATTAGCAACTTAAAGGCTCTGTACCTTTAACATCTTTCATTTCTTCCATTCTCAAACCCCCCCCCCCCCTTATTCATCCATCTCTCCTCTAATTTATTTATAGACAGCTTAGTGGTAGCGTCACAACCAGGAGGACCATGGAGACTGTTCATAAGAAGGTCACTGACTAATAGTAATAAAGAATACACACAAATATAAAAATACATGTGTGCCAACTGTTTACAATAAAAATGAAACACTAAAATAAAAAATGCCAACTAGTCAGGTAAAGGGGATTTGGGCAAGATTATTTGGATTATTTATACTACTGGTACTGAGTTGGTATCCATCCATCCATCTATCCATCCATTTTCTGTACTGCTTATCCTACACAGGGTCACAGGGAGCCTGGAGTCTATCCCAGGGAACTCGGTGCAGAAGGCGGGGGACACCCTGGATGGGGTGCCAACCGATCGCAGGGAAAAATCACGCACCCATTCAGACACTACGAACAATTTAGAATAATATCTTATATCAATAATATCTTTGGACTAGGGAGAAAACCGGAGTACCTAGAGGAAACCCCCGAAGCACTGGGAGAACAGCGGAATCGAACCCCCAACCGCAGGAGGTGAGAGGCAAAATGTGTTCATCACTAAGCCACCGTAACTCCCCTCCTCCCTGAGTTGGTATAATAATGAGGAATTTAGGGCAGTGGAGTCACGTGTGGAGAAAACTGACAGCACTTCCTCATCTGCAAGAGAGCAGTTTGGCCTTGCTGGCTTAGTCATCTGAGGGCTGGGTCTTTAATGACGTCTATAGTCAGTGTAGGATTTCTGTCCACTGAACCAGGTAATGAATATTATGCAAATCCAGCACAGCTACTGTAAACTCCATACCCAAGCCATACTATTATGCTTCCCAGTGTGGTCATTTCTTGGATCTGTTGATGACCCGTCGATGGTGGCGAAGCATTGAGTCAATTTTCAATAGCTGGAATGACTTAAGAACCAAAATCCAAACTGAACATCTTTTCAACATACTATATGGTATATAATTATAAAAGATTGATGATTTATAATCACATTATCCGGCGTCACCTCGAAAAGGATGGGTTGGATACTATAGTGCTGTGAAAAAGTATTGATTTCTTCTGTTTTTGTGTATCCCATACTAAATTGATAAAAAACAAAGGCAACCTGCGTAAACATAAAATACAGTTGTTAAATGGCAATATTATTTATTGCCATTAAAAAAAATGTATTCAATACCAACTGGGCCTGTGCGAAAATTTATTTGCCCACATAATTATTAAAACTGCATTCATAAAGGCCTGATTACTGCAAACCCTGTTCAATCAGATCTACACTTAAACAGAATTTTTTCAACAGCATGAAGTTGGTTAAAAAGTCTTACCCAGTAACACATTATGCCAAAGTTGAAAGAAATTCCAGAAATTATGAGGAAGGTGATTGAAATACGTCAGTCTGGGAAGGGTTACAAAGCTATTTAAAAATCTCTGGGACTCCAAAGAACCACAGTGAGAACCATTATATTTAAATGGAAAAAAAAAAGCTCAGCACAGAGGGGAACCTTCCCAGAAGAGGCCGACCTTCCAAAATTCCTCTAAGAGCATAGCAATGACTCATCCAGGAACTCACAAAAGAGCCAAGGACAACATCAAAGGAACTACAGTCCTCTCTTGCATCAATAAGGTCACTAGTCATGACTCCACTATCAGAAAGACACTGGGCAAAAAAAAAAGAACATTATGGTTCATCTGAATTTCGCCAAAACACACCTTGATGATCCTCAAACCTTTTGGGAGGATGTTCTGTGGAATGAAAGTGGAACTGTTTGGAAGACAGGGGTCATCTGGCATCACATCTGGCATAAACCGAACACAGAATTCCACAAAAAGAACATCATACCTACGGTCAAGCCTGGTGGTGGAAGTGTGATGGTGTGGGGATGCTTTGTTGCTTCAGGGCCTGGGCAACTTGCAATAATTGAGGGAAACATGAATTCTGCTCTCTAGAAAATCCTAAAGGAGAATGTCCGGTCTTCAGTCTGTAAGTTGAAACTCAAGTGCAACTGGATCATGCAGCAAGACAATGATCAAAAGCGTAGGAGTAAATCCTAGTCCTAGCGTTTGGTTGCAGTTATTGCTGCTAAAGGTGGATCAACCAGATTTTACATTTAAGGGGGCAATTAGTTTTTCACATTGGTGATAGGTGTTGGATAACCCTTTTTGCCTCAATAAAAAATGTTTTATGTTATACTTCGTTTGAAGATCTAATACTATTTAAAAACGCAAGAAATCAAATACTTTTTCACAGCACTGTAAGTCTGGTTCCTCTGAAAAATGTTCATTTTGCCACTGTCTTTGCCTTTAGCTACAGACAACTAAATATCAATCTACATCTGGAGTTCTATAAAGCTACTTTGTGACCATGTCTATTGTTAAATGCACCATACGAGCCAAATTAAACTGAATTGATATGGTCCTTCATACCTGTCTTTCTTTTACCAATGGTAAACAGCTAAGTGATTAGGAGCAGCCGCTAAAAACAACAATATTTATTTATAGTGCAGATTATTTATACCATGGCTTGGCATGAGTAATAGGACAGTCCCATTGCGGTGATAATACTGATTCTCTCCTGAACAGATTCTCAGTAGGAAATTCTTTATTTAACCGGAAAAATGTATGAGTCATGGGTACTCAGCCAGGGCAGACTGGCTGATGGTGTACAGGAAAGATATCCAGCAGAGATCCGAATGAGGGATTTTTTTTTTTTTTTAGACACGGAACCCAATGGACTTTTCTGCCGAAGCTGCTATTCAAGGACACGCTCGTCAAGGAAGCCAAAAAGAGTTGGCTGGAGTGGAGTTGATGCAATCACCAGCAGCTCCCGGCTCAATTAAGGTGACAGTGTGACCAATACAAGTAGGGGCGGCTGGTATAAATGAACCCTTCCTGTGTATGTTCCATCTTAGGATGGATTATTTTGGACTTGTTGAATTGTAGACAACAGCACTCCTAGTTGTTGGAAGAAAAATACACAGAATGGTATAAAGAAGTAAGGCTAGGACTGATTTCTGCCTAGCTCAGTCTGTAGAGTCATGCATGCATCTAAAGAACGTCAGCAAGGTAGATTACTTACTCAATCATCCTTTTTTTCCCCCCAATAGAGAAATTACTAGTTGATATAGACTAAACACAGATTTACCAATGAAAGTAAAAAACATAAACAAAAGGTTTTTATTTGAGCAAAATGATTACAGCTTTTCTGTTTACAACGTTTGGACCCATAGATTTGGAACACGTGTGTGTAATAGTTTGTCCCATCAATGAGAGCTTGTGATATAATGCAATGCTCAACTCTAATCGTTTCATTCTCGAACTATTGACAAATACTAGGTTTTAGCTTTCCCACCTAATATCATGACTAGCTGTCATTGTGCCCAAAAGTTTGCATACCCCTTGCAGAATCGGCTAAATCTTAATACTGTTAACAAAATAAGAGCGATCTTAAAAATCCCATGTTGTTGTTTATTTAGTTCTGTCCTGAATACGATATCTCACGTAACATGATTAGTATATAGTCCAAGATTATAGATGAATTTATAAAAAAAATTACCCCGTTCAAAAGTTTACATATGCTTGATTATTAACACTGTGTGTCATTAACTGGATGATCCACGACTGGGTTTATGTTTTGTTAGTTCTTCATGAGTCCTGAGCGGTTCAACTGCCCACTATTCTTCAGAAAAATCCTCCAGGTCCTGCACATTCTTTGCTTTTCCAGCATCTTCTGCATATTTGACCCAGTTCAAAGCAGTTCGAAACAGTACACCGAAACCCAATCATACATCTGAGAGACAAGAAACACTACAATTCCTTAATGTAGAAATCCTGACGAAGATTCCAAGACATCCCAAGGGAGCACTGGAGGAATAAAATGCATTAGGTCTCCAGAGAGCCATCACAGTTATCTGGGCGTGTGACCTTGCTTATACTTAATGTTTGAGGTCAATAAGGGACGATCGACAGCTTTTACTACTGGAGGTTTAGTGGTAGAGAGACTAGTCAACACTGAACCTATATATCCTGCTTAGACATCGGCAACTGTAGCTCCTATTCTTGTTGCACTCATCCCTGCTGTTTTTTTATTTATTGCTGTATCCAGCATCTGCTACTGTTGCTGAGTCAAGATGTTTATCTTACTGGATGAGTGGGGCTTCTGTCACCAACTCACAACAGACTCATACCGGCTGGACGGACAAAAGTGGGTGAAAAATTGAGAAATAAAGCACATACACCAGAATAGAACTAGAAACACTACAGATCACATGAGAGATATGATAAATATGAGAAGAAGGAAGACAGTCTGAGGTAACAGAAGACTCAGTATGAATGAACAAGACTTCTGCCGGAGAGCAGGTTTGTATGTATTTCAAATCTTAGTGTCTGGATTTCTAAACAGTATGAATGATGAAGTATGAGACATTACTCTAATAACACGTTCTAATAACATAATATTTAAAAAAATACACATATATATACAGTATATATATTACATCCTCTCCTCACACATATGACCAGCATGTCCAGTACAACAAAGGCATGAGAACCCAGACGTTCTCGTTCACATCTCTTGTTCCCCGTCTCAGCTTGATGAAGCTGAGGATTGTTGCTGTGGTGATGTCATTGGTTGCCTGGCAACTGCTGTCCCTGGGTTACCCATGACTAAGGCTACAAAGAGAACATTTTGGATTATTTGGGGGTTGTTGAGTTCACCTCTCATGCCTAAGCATCCATCTCCATGAGAACTCCATGCCCTCCTCACTATAAAGCGCATGACAATGCAGATAAAGCAGCGTCATGCAGTTTACACGTCTTTTTCAAAAAAAATATTTTATAGTGGATGAGATAGGCATAGCAGTAGAGAGAGATGATGACACAGCACATTTAGACACTCAGGCCCTTTTGATGGATTAAAGGGGTATAAAATAAGACGTAAATTATGATATTTTGTCATGGTAATAACATGTGCTGTACGATCTGCAGTACATGCCACACAGGAAATAATTACAGGTGTAAACCTCAAGATTCCACACAGTACGATACAATTTCGATTCAAAAGGTCGGTCTGATCAAAGTGTGACCAACTTTGTTCAGAATCTGGGGTAAACTTATTTACCCCCATCATCATTTGGGAATGATGATGGCATAGAGAAGTATCAGACTTACAGGCAAATCACCTACTTACACATACACGATATGGCCAAAAGTATGTGGACACCCACCCGTATGGTGTGACACCATCACACCTATATGAGCTTGTGGGACATATCATTCCAAAACCATAGGTATTAATGTGGAGTTGAAAATCCCCCACAATACTTTGCAGCTGTAAGAGCCTCTACTCTTCTTGGAAGGCTTTCTATACATTTTTGGAAGTGTGTCTGTGGGATTTTGAGCCCATTCAGTAAAAAGAGCATTAGTGAGGTCAGCTGAGAAGGCCTGGCTTGCAATCGACATTCCAATTCATCCTAAGGTTACGGTTGAGGCCCTGTGCAGGTAACTGGAATTCGTCCTCACCGAACTCGTCAAAGCTTGACTTTATGTACCTCGCTTTGCGCACAGCGGCACAGTCATGCTGGAACAGGAAAAGGACTTCGTCAAACTGTTAGCACAAAGTTAGAAGGATACAATTGTCTAAGATGTCTTCGTATGCTGCAGTATTAACATTACCCTTCACTGGAACTATGGGCCAAGTGAAATCCTGACAAAAAGCTACAGCCCCTGACCATTATCCCTCTTTCCAAACCTTCCTGTTGCACTATGCTTTGAGCTAGGTAGCGTTCTCCTGGGGTCTGCCAAACCCAGATTCATCCATCAGACTGCCAGATAGAGAAGTGTGATTCATCCCTCCAGAGAACACATTTTCAGTGTGATTTACACCACTCCAGCTGACTCTAACATGGTGTTGTGCATAGTGATCTTAGGCTTGTGTGTAGCTGCTTGGCCATGAAATCCCATTTCATGAAGCTCCTGATGCACCGTTCTTGTACTGATGTTGCTTCCAGAAGGAGTTTTGAGACTCTCTAGTGAGTGACACAATAGAAAATGGGTAATATTTACTCGCTTCAGCTCTCGGTGGCCCTGCTCTGTGAGTTTGCGCTGTCTGCCTCTTCGTAGCTGAGCTCCATGATGCTTAAAATTCCCAATAATATCACTTACAGTTGAAGATGACATCCTATGAGTTCTTCAGTCCAAGCCCATTCTACTCCCAGTGTTTGTTTATGGGGACTGCATGGCTATATGATTGATTTTATGCACATGTATGGGTGTGGCCGAAACAATCAACTACAATACGATGCGATATGTTGTCCACGTACTTTTGGCCATATAGTGTACATTTAAAGATATGAATCATTTTTGAACGCTCCAGTTGTCTGTCCATTTTTTGATAAATCAATCAATAAGCAATTACAATGGATAATAATCATAATGTTTCATTTCATTCTTTGTCTTTTACAGTTGTTACTCCCCTAAATGTGGAGGTTATCAAGTACAAGTACAAGCTGATTGTAGACCTCATACTTTAAGCTGTAGTGGCTTTATCCCTTACCCAAGACCAATTATATTATAACGATGAATAGTTACATTTGAGTTGAATCACAGCATTAAAGGACAATCTGTGCCTGTGGGCATTTGACCTTTAATGTTATCTAATCTGCAAGACAGCACCATCCTCTGGCAAAAAGTGACTCACAGCGTGAGCAGCCCAGAGTCTGACCTATATATAACATATGTGAGGGAGTATATTTTAACTTAGATATATTTGATATTTTTTCATTGGCTAAAACAAAAAGTGAGACTGTATCATCAGGTACAGTATAACTTTCTGGAGAGTCGTACAGTATCTTGTCGTTGACTGCCACCTAACGGTGACAATGGTACATTGCAAATGACTGGAAAGCTCCATGCTGACTCAGTGCAGGTATTTCATTATGCTCCTCATCACCCAGCTCAACCATATCCAAAATGTTCCTCCTTTCAATGGTTGTCTTCCATCACTTAAAAGCTAAATTAAGTTGTTTAAAGAGCCATCTGAACCATGTCTTAACCTCCTGACAGAAGCAATCAGGTTTGGGGCTGAAATATCCTGCTGTACATATATATAGTGCCCTCCACTAATATTGGCACCCTTGGTACATATCAGCAAAGAAGGCTGTGAAAATCTGTCGTTATTGTTTAACCTTTTATTCTTTTGTTAAACCCCCACCCCGCAATTTTCACACCTGTATAAATGTTTCCTAATTCTGTCTCGTTCCTGATCTAAATCTACATCGGAAAGCGTTCTACAAATAAAACAAAATTATTCAAGAAAGAGCAAAAATACATGTACCAATGGTTTGAACCAACCACCACCAATTTATTAAGCTAATACTGACAGTTATACAGATTAACAGTAGGATACTTGTATAAAGAGAGTAGCAGCAGAGAAAAAAAAAACACATAAAAAACGTTGTGCTTGTCACAGTATAAAAGTAGTCGAAGGAACAACAGAAAACTTTAAGGACAAAATTTCATAACAGAAGAAAGACTAAAGAAATCAGAACCTGATTTTGGATTGCCATTCAAACAGAGAGCCGTTTTCAACAGTAGAATATTATAGCATAGTATATGCGGAATTATGATTGTATAAAAGTGTCAATTTCTAAATTTAAAAAAAAAAAAAAAAAAGAAAGAAAGTAAATCCCTGGGTGAGTATAAAAAAATGCTACAACCCTGCCCTCCCGATATAAACAAAATCAGTCACACTGATTCAGTGGTTTACTGACGTCAACAGCAGTAAAAATGAATAACTACACCTACAGAAAGCAGCCTAAAGCCCAGGAAAGATGGTACTAAAGTGAAGCATTACACTACACAGTCACTGCCTTGCATGAATATTGGCACAGAAAGCTGAAAAGCTTACAATCAGTGTCATAACATTGTTATCTTATGTGCAAATCGCAGATAATTGCACACTATTGTTGTTGTGTCCTGTCAGGGTGTACCATGATATCTTGCCTTCGTGTTCAGTACAAAACAACTGCAACCTTTCCAGAAAATGGCACATGCAAACAGCAAAATGAAGAAGTCCTAAGGAAGAGATCTACACGAGGATGCTTCTCAGAAGGCCAAAAAATTAGGGAACACTTGCCTTGTTTCACTGATGCGTTTGTTAAATAGCCAGCACATGATCTTTAAAAAGTCAGATGAATGTTTTTGTTGGGTTGTGATTAGTGGCTAACGCTACTACATGCTAGCAAGCGACATGAAGCACCAGGCTACTGTTGTCGCTAAGCTTGCATTTCTGATGCTTGTGAAATGGTTAGTACAATATTATTTATATGTTTACAGTCCCCTTCCGAAAGTATTGGAAGAATTGGCAAGGCCAGTTCTGTTGTTTTCGCTATACATTCGGGATTGAGATCAAAAGTTGAACATGAGATGATAGTTGAGAATTTAAGCTTTCATTTCCTCTTATTTACACCTAGATGTGTTATTTCTTGTTATCCAGGATTTCCCAGCTACATTGATTGTTTAAAGAATGAATAGCTCTGAACGTCTAGTCTTGGTTTGAGCCCTGGGTTTCACCAGTGAAGACTCCATTTGTTGTTAAAAAGACTAAACCAACATGAAGAGCGGAGAGCTGTCTGTGGGAGATAAGCAAGCCAGGCCCATTGCACAAGCATGGGGCATTAAATCAATACAACAAATTTGGAACGTCCTGAAAGAGAAAGAAACCGCTGGTGTGTTAACAACCAGACATGGGATATGTCAGCCAAGGAAAACAACAGCAGCTGATGACAGAAACAACGTGAGAAAAAGTGGAAGGTTTTAGACTGGCCAAGTCAATCACCAGAACTTCGAGCAGAATTTCACCTCTTGAAAAGGAGACTGAAACAAACAACGCCTGGAAGACGATGAGGTAAAAGCCTGGAAACGCATCACAAAAGAAAAAGAGAACAGTTTGGTGATGTCAGTGGGTCACCATCTTGATGCAGTCAGTACAAGCATGCAACCAAATATTAAGTGGTTTTTGATTTAATTGACTTGAAATCTATCCGTTCCTATACTTTTTCTCACCTAAATATTGTGTGGTCCCCACCAAAGGTGCCATGTTGTGCCAAGTTGTTTAACACATCTAGATGTAAATATCGGGAACTGAAAGCAGAAATTCTGATCTATTGTCTCATGTTCATCTTTAGATCTCAAACCCAAACGTCTTCAGCGTACAGCAAAAACAATCAAATTGCCCTCGCTGTTCCAATACTTTCAAAGGGGACTGTGCAATTTGGTAAGTTTTTGGTAACATTGTAAAAGCCCATGAAAAGATTGTTTTTTTTTGTTTGTTTGTTTTTTTTTTTAAATCCCACATTCATGTGTTAAATATTGTTGAATGGGAATTTAACACAGGTAGGATGTAGCGATGTGAGAGTAAAGAGCTGGTGGATGTCAGGTAACCTGGGGTCATGGGATTGGAATTTCAGAGGAATTGCATTATTTGCCTCATTTGGACATTTGCCGTCTCATGTCGCTTGTAGCATCGCGAATGAAAGATGGTCTGTTGCTTTCATTCTTGCTAGCGAACGCAAAGTTAATCTCACACACACAATATTCCAGCCTGAAGATAGTGGTACAGCAGACCTTAGATTCATTTAATCTTACCCTTGAACATTTAAAAGAATTTCTGTAGTGTTCGAACAATGGTTCTACAGAACTGAAAGACAACTTTACATCTCAAATCACAAAGGTGACTCACCCCCCTCCCATCTCTCTCTCTTCTCTACTCTCTTTCTCTCCCTCTCCAGTGTATAGGACTCTATGTTACCTTTCCTACACAATCATGGGAGCGGACATAAAACTGTCCTCCTTGGATAAGGTTGAGGGGTTTGGCTGCTGTTCGTTATCACAGATCTCTGTATCCATGTCTCGTTCGTAATACGGCGGGAGGATCTCGCTGTCCTCCAAGCCGGAGCTGGTGTTGTGGTAAATCATCTTCGGCTGATCGTCCTCATCATCACCGTGGTACGAGTCCAAATCCTGTGAGAGACGAAAACAATGATGATGTCGTTTAGTTATACTTGTAACATAAACACAGTAGCAGCTCATAACCAGAGGTTCAGGTGGGGGAGGATGATGTTAACAATGACATAGCCTTAAACAAAATGAAGTTGAGAGGCTATCACACCTGACCTATAGGCTACTATCTATGTTATGAACGTTTTGGAATAACCCCATAAGAGACATTCAAGGCAAGGTTTACAAGACCTGAACAAACTAACGACAGAACAGAAAGACGTATACTGCGTCCCAGTTCGCCTACTTATACTACGCACTAAAAGTGCGTACTCTTTTTTGTGACGAAAATAACACGTACATTTAAGTGTGTAGCAAAAGAGTATGCGAGTACTGGGACGTAGTGAAGAGAATGTTGTTGCCTAGTTACGCACACTAACTCCTCATTGCATTTTGGCTTTTCTTCAGTCATAATTCCTTACATAATTTATACTATATCATTTAATTGACCATTCCCTGGATTTATTTTTTCCGCATTCCAGTTACACCTCTCTAAAATGCGTCCTCTTAAAGCAGTCACAACACTCCTCCTCCCTTGAACATTTCTACAGAACATTCCTGCTGAGCATTTCTAATAAACTGCTGAACATTTCTGCTGAACATTTCTAATAAACTGCTGAACATTTCTAATGAACATTTCTAATAAACTGCTGAACATTTCTGCTGAACATTTCTAATAAACTGCTGAACATTTCTGCTGAACATTTCTGCTGAACATTTCTAATAAACTGCTGAACATTTCTGCTGAACATTTCTAATAAACTGCTGAACATTTCTAATAAACTGATGAACATTTCTGCTGAACATTTCTAATAAACTGCTGAACATTTCTGCTGAACATTTCTAATAAACTGCTGAACATTTCTGCTGAACATTTCTGCTGAACATTTCTAATAAACTGCTGAACATTTCTGCTGAACATTTCTAATAAACTGCTGAACATTTCTGCTGAACATTTCTAATAAACTGCTGAACATTTCTAATAAACTGCTGAACATTTCTGCTGAACATTTCTGCTGAACATTTCTAATAAACTGCTGAACATTTCTGCTGAACATTTCTAATAAACTGCTGAACATTTCTGCTGAACATTTCTAATAAACTGCTGAACATTTCTAATAAACTGATGAACATTTCTAATAAACTGCTGAACATTTCTAATAAACTGCTGAACATTTCTGCTGAACATTTCTAATAAACTGCTGAACATTTCTGCTGAACATTTCTAATAAACTGCTGAACATTTCTAATAAACTGCTGAACATTTCTAATAAACTGCTGAACATTTCTAAAAACTGCTGAACATTTCTGCTGAACATTTCTAATAAACTGCTGAACATTTCTGCTGAACATTTCTAATAAACTGCTGAACATTTCTGCTGAACATTTCTAATAAACTGCTGAACATTTCTAATAAACTGCTGAACATTTCTGCTGAACATTTCTAATAAACTGCTGAACATTTCTAATAAACTGCTGAACATTTCTAATAAACTGCTGAACATTTCTAATAAACTGCTGAACATTTCTGCTGAACATTTCTAATAAACTGCTGAACATTTCTGCTGAACATTTCTAATAAACTGCTGAACATTTCTAATAAACTGCTGAACATTTCTAATAAACTGCTGAACATTTCTAATAAACTGCTGAACATTTCTGCTGAACATTTCTAATAAACTGCTGAACATTTCTAATAAACTGCTGAACATTTCTAAAAACTGCTGAACATTTCTGCTGAACATTTCTAATAAACTGCTGAACATTTCTGCTGAACATTTCTAATAAACTGCTGAACATTTCTAATAAACTGCTGAACATTTCTGCTGAACATTTCTAATAAACTGCTGAACATTTCTAATAAACTGCTGAACATTTCTAATAAACTGCTGAACATTTCTAATAAACTGCTGAACATTTCTGCTGAACATTTCCAATAAACTGCTGAACATTTCTAATAAACTGCTGAACATTTCTAATAAACTGCTGAACATTTCTAATAAACTGCTGAACATTTCTAATAAACTGCTGAACATTTCTGCTAAACATTTCTGCTGAACATTTCTAATAAACTGCTGAACATTTCCAATAAACTGCTGAACATTTCTAATAAACTGCTGAACATTTCTAATAAACTGCTGAACATTTCTGCTAAACATTTCTACTGCACCTTTCTGCGACCCACTAATTCTAATCTCGGATACTATTGAGGACGGAGAGTAGGCGAATGGGGACGCAGCAGTGGTCTGGTCTAAAAGCCAGCGTCCTCTGTCGTCACTGTTTCATTGAAATTTCGCAAGGAAACTTTTGATCACAGCTTTATTGAAATCAGATATTATCATCAGATTTCTAATGATAGTTTTGTAGCGCGTTCTAATCAGGGAACGCACTGAAAAATATCAAAAGATCGCAATCGCAATTAAGCGTCCGGTCCGTGTCCCTCCCCCGTTCATAAACAAAATGTTCATAGAGCAAGCACGGGGCAGAACGATTCGGGCCCCAGTAGGTCTCATCTAATGCTTGTTTCAACTACTGTTCTAAGTGCAGCTGAAATCTCTATGGAGCTAAATGGGGCAGCTTATATCTATCAAATACCAAAATGCTTACATTGTTGATCACTCAAAAAAAGGTATTTAAACCAGGGGTCTTCAATCTTATCCAGAAAGGGCAGGAGTAGCTGCAGGCTTTCATTCCAACCAAGCAGGAGTCACACTGGATTTCACTTGTTTAATCAGATCATCTTGGAGTGTGTCTCAATCAGCTCCCTGGCATCCCTAGGTAGTTACTACGTGTACATGGACAGCAGTAATCTAATTACTGACCTTATTCTGATTAAGACCATATTGTGATTAAGGTGTTTACATGAGTCGCTTTTAGAATATTCCTTTCATGTTCCCGTTTTACATGTTCTAGAACATAGAGGTCACACACGTCATTACATCACCGCACCACGCCGTCCGACATCCCTCCAGAATTTCACGTATCGACATACAGTTTGTTTCCGTTATGGTATCGTGTACGGTTTTGGGTGTTTCGTTTTAAATTTGAGAAAGCTTCAAGTGCAGTTAATTATTTGTCGTGCTGTACGTGCAAATAGACGACCGCTTGAAGCCGTGGGCTGCGTCCTAAACCGCGTACTCACCGTCTATATAGTAGCTGATTTACATCTATTTCACCTAATATATATTACATAAGTATGTGTTTTCGGACCTAGCCGTGCTCTCGTGTTTGCTGTAAAACGGTTGAGCGCTGCCGTGTGTGTACGTGTCCTGTCGCAAAATGCGGTGGAAACTCCGACACGATGTTAATAGTGTGATTAAGGTGTTTACATGTCTGTAATGCACGTCGATAATGCGACTCAAACAGGAGTACTCCACCGGTCTTAATCTGATTTGTGTTTACTTCGAGTACGACTTTAATCGGATTAAGGTCATCAATAATCACTGTTTACATGCTAGTTTCTTCATCAGAGTATCGTCTTAATCAGGTTAATATCTGAATATTGTTTTCCATGTAAACGTACGGAGTGAATCAGTATATCGTGTACACGAGCTCGGGCACTGATAAGGACCCTGTCTCACTACACATTGGGACACTCATGAGTCAATTTCTGCAGGAACGACTATGTAGTCACGCTGTAAAACTGACCACTGGCATTTTATCACCATCAGGCAGGAGCAAAATCTTCCTGACATTTTATGTCACATAAATTTGTTAGCTTTATCACACGCGTTTCTGTCATGGTACTTCAAGCAGGACCAAAGGCTAGCTAGTGGATTTTTGTAATCATTAAGCACTAATCAGACTCAATCGAACTGTATATTGTATACAGAACGTCAAATAAAGTTCAAAACCGCTAACGTAAATAATCATGTGAGAGCTACAACAACGATAACAAGCTACTTACGCTTGGAGATGAACTTGGCTGCCAAATTTTTTTTCAAAAACTTATGACGTCATTTAAAGTAAGGGAACGTAGTGAGCATCGATGCTGCCTGGTTTTTGCGCTGCATTGTGAAATTTGTTAGGGAGCGAGCGTTCCAGTGTACTGACGGATTTTGCGATTCAGACAGCCCTTAAAATGGCCGACTCCCTGATCGATGCCCTGAGTACTAAACCACGGAGCCAAGCATCCTTGGTCTCTAACCAGTTCTCAAGTGTGCCTCCAATCTGCCTGTAATGGAAGTCTGCAGCCACAGCAGCCCTTTCCGGAGAAGACTGAAGAACTCCTGCTTTAAACCAAATAAAAGTCACGAAGATATAAATGAGGACTGAAGATTAAAAGGTGTGGAATGCCATGAAATGTATGACAAGCCAAAATAAGTGAAGTGTTCAGAAATGTCTGTGTGTGTGTGTGTGTGTGTGTGTGTGTGTGTGTGTGTGTGTGTGTGTGTGTGTAGGAGGGAAAGAAAGACTGTGGGGGTTACAGATAGGAGTGGGTCTTCTCACCGTCACTGGTTCTACCCTTTGTGTCTCGTAGTATGCAAACGGATCGTTGTTGCTGATGGGTGCTGGCACAGCCTACACACACACACACACACACACACACACACACACACACAATCTTACATCAAAGTCACTTAGCCATATAATTCATTTAAAACTAGTTTTATTCAGCTCGGCTGAAAAATGACCAATTTCATCAAACAAAGCCACGGATTGAATCGTGTGTAGAGTTCCTGCAGTGGATCACTGCAGTAATCACAGTACCCCACAAGGTGGTGCTACAGCACTACAAATACAATGACTTGCACAATGAGCTGCTGTTCCTTTCTTGTTCTTTCCTTCTGTTTTATGATAAATACCGACTGCTCGAGTCCAGAGCTCATTAGTGAACAATGAGCGATTTCCATAGAACATACGTAGACACGTAATAATCCATTAGTACGCTCTTGCGTATTTAAAACACTGCAATACTCCATCATGATGTGCTAGATTTTGTTTCTTCTTAGATTAGAACATAACAACAGAACTGCCGGATTTTCCGTTAATATGTCACCAGTCTGTACATGCACAGAATCTACCGGTACAGCCTTGAGTGACGACATTGTCATATAAACCAGCGTGAACCTGGATTACATCACCATCGTTATCGCTCTTCTTCGTATTATTATTAGCGATAAAGTCTGTATCTGACTTACATTGTAGGAGACCGTAGTGTGCTTCTTAGGAGGTGGAGGTTTGTGAGTAGGAGGACCGCTGTAACACACACACACACACACACACACAAGATAGGCAAGATAGTTTAGGGGAAAAGGATCATCTGTAATAAAAGCTAGTTCTTTGAGAGGCGGATTAAAACTACTGTGAGGAGAGAGAATGTCCTGATGATGTTATACTGTAGAGTCAAACCAGATTCTGGAAAGCCAACGTTTGAGTGCTCGGTGTTTTCTCACCTAACACACACCATTCAATTCATGACTTCCTTGACAATGTACAAGTATAGCTGCATCAGGAGTGTTCAATGAGGCGAAATTGTAAACTCTGCAGTGCTGGAGTCTGGCATCGTGTTTAACATTAGCTAACAAGCATAGATGCAGATAACAGCAGGGAGGAGAAAGGAGAGAGAGAGAGAGAGAGAGAGAGAGAGAGAGAGAGTGAGAGAGAGAGATAAAGAGGAGAGAGAGAAAGAGAGCAAGAGAGAGAGGAGAGAGAGGTGAAGAGAGAGAAGGAGTGGGAGAGGAGAGGAGAGGGAGAGGGAAATAGAGAGGAAGAGAGAGAGAGAGAGAGAGAGGGGAGAGAGAGAGAGAGAATGAGAGAGAGAGATAGAGAGAGAGAGAGAGCAAGAGAGAGGGAGAGAGAGGTAAAAGAGAGAAGGGTGGGAGAGAGGAAGAGGGGGGGGAAATAGAGAGCAAGAGGGAGAGAGGAAGAGAGAGAGAGAGGAGAGAGAGGGAGAGAGAGGGAGAAGAGGTGAGAGAGAGAGAAGGGAGTGGGAGAGAGGAAGAGAGGGGGGGAAATAGAGAGAGAAAGAAGAGAGAGAGAGAATGAGAGAGAGAGCAAGAGAGGGAGAGAGAGGTGAAGGAGAGAAGAGGTGGGAAGGAGAGGAAGGGAGGGGAAATAGAGAGGACGAGAGAGAGAGAGAGAGAGAGAGAGAGAGAGAGAATGAGAGAGAGATAGAAAGAGAGAGAGAGCAAGAGAGAGGGAGAGAGAGGTGAAGAGAGAGAAGGAGTGGGAGAGAGGAAGAGAGGGGGAAATAGAGAGCAAGAGAGAGAGAGGAAGAGAGAGAGAGAGAGGAGAAGAGAAAAAAAGATAGAAGTGAGAGAGAGAGAGAGAGAGTGGGAGAGAGAGGAGAGAGAAATAGAGAGGGCGAAGAGAGAGCAGAGGGAGAGAGAGAGTGAAGAGAGAGAAGAAGTGGGAGAGAGGAAGAGAGAAAGAGAAATAGAGAGCAGAGAGAGAGAATGAGAGAAGATAGAAGGAGAGAGAGAGCAAGAGAAGAGAGGGAGAGAGAGGTGTAGAGAGAGAAGAGTGGGAGAGAGGAAGAGGGGGAAATAGAGAGCAAGAGGGAGAGAAAAGAGAAAGAAAGAGAGAGAGAGAGAGAGAGGGTGAGAGAGAAAAGAGAGAAGGAGTGAGAGAGAAGAGAGAGGGGGAAATAGAGAGGAAGAGAGAGAGAGAATGAGAGAGAGAGCAAGAGAGGGAGAGAGAGGTGAAGAGAGAGTAGGGAGAGAGGAAGAAAGGGAAATAGAGAGACGAGAGAGAGAGAGAGAGAGAGAGAGAGAGAGAGAGAGAGAGCGGGGGAGAGAGAATGAGAGAGAGATAGAAGGAGAGAGAGAGCAAGAGAGAGGGAGAGAGAGGTGAAGAGAGAGAAGTGGGAGGGAGAGAAGAAGAGAGGGGAAATAGAGAGCAAGAGGGAGAGAGGAAGAGAGAGAGAGAGAGGGAGAGAGAGGGAGAGAGAAGAGAGAGAAGGAGTGGGAGAGAGGAAGAGAGGGGGAAATAGAGAGGAAGAGAGAGAGAGAGAGAATGAGAGAGAGAGCAAGAGAGAGGGAGAGAGAGGTGAAGAGAGAGAAGGAGTGGGAGAGAGGAAGAGAGGGGGAAATAGAGAGGAAGAGAGAGAGAGAGAGAATGAGAGAGAGATAGAAGGAGAGAGAGAGCAAGAGAGAGGGAGAGAGAGGTGAAGAGAGAGAAGGAGTGGGAGAGAGGAAGAGAGGGGGAAATAGAGAGCAAGAGGGAGAGAGGAAGAGAGAGAGAGAGAGAGAGAGGGAGAGAGAGGGGAAGAGAGAGAGAAGGGTGGAAGAGAGAGAAGAGAGGGGAAATAGAGAGGAAGAGAGAGAGAGAAGAGAGAGAATGAGAGAGAGAAGAAGGAAGAGAGAGAGCAAGAGAGAGGGAGAGAGAGGTGAGAGAGAGAGAGAGTGGGAGAGAGAGAGAGGAAGAGAGGGGGAAAAAGAGAGCAAGAGGGAGAGAGGAAGAGAGAGAGAGAGAGAGAGAGAGAGAGGGAGCTGGGGGGAGAAAGAGAGGGGACTAACTCTCTGTTCATGCGTTGTTTGCGGACCACAACCACAATGGTGATGATGAGGGCGATAAAGAGGATCACTCCAATAATGGCTCCGATAATGCTGCCTGTAGCAGACCCCTTCTCTACCAATGGTGTCTCTATAAAGGAGAGAGAGAGAGAGAGAGAGAGAGAGAGAGAGAGAGAGAGAGAGAGAATGTACGTGTAAATATCAAAATCATTTCTGCACTCAACAGTAAAGTGTTAGTCACAGTATAAATTATTCAGTATCTACATCAAGGCTAATAGGAAATGTGTGAAGAGTGAGGAATGTGCGTCTAAACCTGTTGACACATCCCGTGGGCTTAACAACTCAGACTGCTTTCTTTGAAATGAGTGAAAAGCTGAAATTACTTTCATTTGAACAACTTTATATTGTTCAGCTGAGGCCAATGGCCAAAGTCTTCAAATAAAACCATAGTGCAGAAAAAGTCTCATTCCTCCACTTACCCCAAGTATAATGGATTAGATGTGCTTGGTGTTTATTAGGCTATGACTGTCCTGATTAACTAAATGTAGGGTGACCATACAGTACGTCCTCTTTTTCGGACCTTACAAAAGCTATTTTTGAGGAAAAAGTCCAGGATTCAGTTTTAGCTTCATTATGATGTGCTTATGGTCTGATACTGCATCATGCATGCACATATTTACATTGCTTTAACCCCTCTCTGTAATTCCCGCCTTCTCGCACACCAGTTTGGCTTACAGCAACTACTGGCCAAATTCCTGCCTCTCAACCATTAGCCTCCTCTCAGCGAACGCGTGGAGGTAAAGCGCTGTTGTGTACGGCGTCAAACAGTTGTTTGACAATAGCAGCAAATGACAGCTGCCCTGAGCCGAAACAGTGCCCGTGGCCATATAATGTCATTTTTAATTTCATGTCATCGCAATGCTTCATATTCCTTCGACGTTCAAATGTGTGAATGACGGGAGAAGGTACACTCATGGCATCGAATATTTAAATTTATTCCATGGACATTCAAAAGAATGGAGCAAAAAAAAAAAAGAAAAGAGAGAAACATGGGAAGAAATCTGTCTTATTTACATACATATTTACATGATGCTGATAGAGTGTCTTTTTCGTTGTATTAAAGTTTGCATCAATAGTAACACTGTTTTGAATGCTATTTTGCCTTGCACCTCCGGGGTTGGGGGTTTGATTCCCGCTTCCACCCTGTGTGCACGGAGCCTCAATATTCTCCCTGTGCTTCGGGGTCGAAGACATGTGTTGTACGCTGATTGGAACTTCCAATGGATGGATGAGAAAATGGATGGATGAGAAGATGGGTGGGTGGATGGATGGATGAGTAGATGAATGGATGGATGAGTAGATGGATGAGAAGGTGAGTGGGTGGATGGATGGACGAGAAGATGGATGGATGAGTAGATGGATGGGTGGATAGATGAGTAGATGGATGGGTGGATGGATGAGTACATGGATTAATGGGTGGATGGATGGATTGATGAGTAGATGGATGGATGGATGAGTAGATGGATGGATGGACGAGTGGATGGATGGGTGGATGGATGGATGGATGGATGGTTGCATGGATGGATGGATGAGTGGATGGATGGGTAGATGGATGGGTGGATGGATGGATGAGTACATGGATGGATGGGTGGATGGATGGATGGATGGATGAGTAGATGGACGGGTGCATGGATGGATGAGTAGATGGATGGATGGATGGTTGAGTAGATGGATGGATGGATGGATGAGTAGATGAATGGGTGGATGAATGGATGAGTAGATGGATGGATGGATGAGTAGATGGATGAATGAATAAGTAGGTGGATGGATGGATGGATGGATGGATGGATGGATGGATGGAAGGATGAGTAGATGGACGAGTGGATGGATGGATCAGTAGGTGGATTGGTGGATGGATGGATAAGTAGATGGATGAATGGATGGATGAGTAGATGGATGTATGGACGGAGAGATGGACGGACGGATGGACAGATGGATGGACGGATTACACTATTACATCAAAAGTAAATATAAGCCAATTTTTTGTGTTTATAGAGTAGTTGAATATTCAAGTGTGCTTGGAAATGATGTCATGACAGTCCTGGGAAATACTAAAACCCCTATATGTTTTGGGGGCAGAGCTTTGTATACAGGATTGGATTGGGAGGAGGGGGCGATCTCACGGAGTAAAAAAAAAGAAATGTAGAAAAATGTCAATCTTAATTTACCAACACCTATTTAACCCTTAAAGACATACTCTTGCCACTTTTTGACACATCTCACCTAATGCACCTTTAAAGTGTTGCAAGATGGACCAGTGTAATCACTTTGTAATCCACAAGGTGGAGATATACTGCTAGAGCCATTTAGCAGAACTACAATGACCTGCACAGTGATCTGAAGCATTGTGTTCCTGAATAAATGCTTCCTCTGCCTTCTCAGTCTAGTTGAAAACTGAATGATTGATTGATTTCTTTTTGCAAATGATTTCTCAAGTCCAGGATTTGAAGCGTGTTTGATGCTGCAGCTGAGGTCATGTAAAGGACAGAGCACGGAAGGTGTGGAAACTATGCACCGATAACGTTCTCTCTCCCTGCCACCTTCCTTCCAGTGATGTTACCGTGCGAGCTCGTCATTGCATCAGCTGTGTTGCCTCAGACGTGTGTCGCCTCACTGCTATAAGAGGCGAAGAGGCAGGGAGAGCGAGAGTTACGACAGATACGTGGCCGACCAGAAATACCTGCTTACAAAGACAAACTGTGTGACACGACGGCGAAGTGATGGAGGAGAAAGGGAACAAAAGAGCGGCTCGGAAATCCGCCGGATATTCTGGCAGAAAGGAAAAGCGCCTAAACATAATAGCATGAAGTGGAACAGCTGACTGAATTTCACCCCTTTTTCCTTTCACATAACTGCCCATGAGCTCTCTCTCACACACACTCGCTCTCACACAAACCCACACGGCTGTCACGTCTCGGCGTCGTCAATCAGACATCGGTCTACCGCGTATCGTGTCTCGGCCTGTCAATCTCCCCGAACCCCCCCTTAGCATTCCTCTCTCTCTATCCCGGTGTCTCTCTCCTGATGAGGAGAACCCACGGTGCCACACACACACACACACACACACAACACACTCGGTCAAAGAAAAACAGCACAACACAACACACACAAGCTGAGAGGTGTGCAAGTCTGTGTGCGAGAAAGAATTCAAGGCATGTACGGAAAGTGAAGGTCACTGGAGATAAAGGTGGAATGGGGAATGTGTGTGTGTGTGTGTGTGTGTGTGAAGAAAATGTCAGAATTAAAAAGCTCCAGAATTAAATGCATCCCTACCAAATCTTCTCCATCATCAAAACAGGATTTTCATACATCCAGACATACATATTCATTCTTAATAAAAAGCAAATGTGTGTACGTGTATATAAAATATATAAGATGTGTGTGTCATGTGTCAGCAGCGCAATGCATAACATCAGAGTTTCCACAAAATGGTGCGGAAAACAAAACAAAACAACAAACAAAAACAGTTCTATAGGGAGAAACGCCTTGCTGATGAGAAAGCTCAGAGGAAATGGACAGACTGGATAGAGCTGACAGAAACTATAAATATATATATATATATATCCATCCATCCATCTTCTATATATATATATATATATATATATATCCATTCATCCATCACTCCTTCTTCAGGGTCGCGGGGAACCTGGAGCCTATCCCAGGAAGCATCGGGCACAAGGCGGGGTACACCCTGGACAGGGTGCCAGTCCATCGCAGGGCACAATCACACACACACTCACACACTCATTCATACACTATGGACACTTTAGACACGCCAATCAGACTACCATGCATGTCTTTGGACTGGGGGAGGAAACCGGAGTACCCGGAGGAAACCCCCGCAGCACGAGGAGAACACGCCAAACACCCTGGAGGTGTGAGGCGAACGTGCTAACCACTAAGCCACCGTGTATATATATATATATATATATATATATATATATAATCACTCTGTGATGCGCAGAAAAGCATCGCAACACATCAAACCTTAAGGGACCCTATCAAGTTCCACTCCTGCCAGCAAAGACCAACAATCTGAGGCTACAGTGGACACAGACTCATCAAAACTGCTAACAAAAAGTAGAAAACCGACGACGAGTGTATGTTAAGACATTAATACGGATTAATAGATTACAACATTCATTTTTGATTCTTATAGAAATGTGAGGATTCTTGTTCACATCTTTTTCGTCTTCTTCTCTTTTACCACTCACTTTTCCCCCCTTTTCTGGCCGAACAGAATAGCACCCCTAAAGACTAAAGACTTGTTCTACCGTCCCTCTATTGTTTCTGCGTCGCGTCTTTGCCGTCGCCGGCTTGTTTGAGTTTGTGCCTTGGTGCGAACTTGTCTTAAGTAAGACTTGAAGTAAACGGTGTGCCGGCCTTTTAAGTCGGTACTTACGTTAGTCACACGTGAGTCACGTTCGAATAAAGGAACTAGAGCATGTCGATGGGGAGACAAAACTCCGAGCTTGCTAATAAAGCGCGGCCTAATTGCTGACTCGACAGTTGTAATGTTTACACTGGGTGTAATGAGTTTTCGATGTGTACAAAGACTGAGAGAGGGAGATTTCATTTTACTTCTTGACAATATTAAGATTGCCGATGTGTGTGTGTGTGTGTGTGTGTGTGTGTGTGTGTGTGTTAACGCTTAATTTCGATTCTCGCATGTCATGTTTTTATATGGACACTCGGTGTACTATAACTAGTAGGTTTATTAATAACAGTTCTCATTCCTGTAATGAGAGAGAGAAAGAGGAGAGAGAGAGAGAGAGAGAGAGAGAGAGGGAGGGGAGGGGAGAGAGATATTACATTCTCCACATATCACATAACTCATTGTTTTCTTCATAACTGACATGAGTGTGTGTGGAATTTACTCCAACCACTTCAGGCACGTACAGCAATCCTTTTGCTTGTGTGTGTGTGGGTGGGTGTGTGTGTGGGTGTGGGCGTGTGTTTAGTGCTGTTGTTTTCGCTGAGTTGATGAAGACACCTTTAACAACCCTGTGCCCTGAGTGTTTTCTTTCTCACTTGTTAAGCCAGTTTTGATGCACCTCGATGGCAAATGAACTGGAATCTTATAGAAATGCGTGTGTGGCCTTTGCTCTTCTAACTGGAAAGATAAAGGCAGCGTGCAGAGCAGCCAGTGCAGAGGCTGTAATTCAGTTAACAGGCCTGATTAACCCGAGTGTTTATTACTGATGAGAAAAGCAGCGCTGGAGTGTTGTTACGGACAGTGAGACACGCAGCACTACACTGGTAGGCACTGTAATCATGCTGGCATACAAAGCAAATAAAAAAAAGAATACGACTACAAGCAAGGTACTTCATCAAAACTGTCTGTCTGTGTGTGTGTGTAGGAAAACCCGTCTGCCAGATCAAGGCTTAATGGTGTTAGATTACAAACATGCTTTCTGTATGAGTGGAGAGTGCCACTTTTCTAACAGAGGGAGAGAGAGACGGAGAGAGGAGAGAGAGAGAGAGAGAGAGAGAGGAAAACACACACACTCTAAACACGCATTCGCTAATATTACTTTGTCTTTGCTTGTTTTTATTTAGACTAATATCTGCAACTCCACCAATAATCTCCCACTATATAACCAACATGGAACTATGACAATACATAGATGAAGCAAATTACTACAACTACCACAAACATAGCAATAATGATGATGATAATAATAATAATATTAATAATAATAATAATAATTAAAGCTGCAAGCAGCTTTTAAAGGACCCAAGCACCAAAGTCGCAGCAAGCTCAATCGGAGCCTGAAGAACACAAAGAGGAGAAACAGAATGTACAATGTACAAAATGGCGGACAGGCGGTTTGTCCGATCCTGGCAAGGTTGTTATCCACAGATTCGCCATGACCCAATGAATCTGTAGACACCAAGGCCATCATTTTCTGTCAAAGTATTCAAAAGTTATAAGCAAAAATAATCAGTTTTCAAACCTCATGACCTGTAGGTGGTGCTGTTCTGAAATTTGGCATGGACCTTCGGGAGCGATCAAAGTCGCCGAGATTTAGATCAACATCGTTAAATCATCAAAACATCGTAAAAATCGTAACTTTTGAATAGATATGAACACAAAAATTCTGTTCATTTGTTTTTGTACTGCTCTGTCTGTCCACTGATCATCTCAGCCAGTTTTGGTAAGAACTGGACACAATTTGAATGCGAAATAAACTGAACACTATACATTTCAAAAGGGTGACTACTGTAATGGGTGGAGTCTTAATGTAAGATATGGATTGTGATCAGCATGAGACTACTCTGATGAACTAAATTTCGTTTCTCTATGACAAAGTGTTCAACAATTATAACCATTTGAATAGTGAATTTTTAAACTAGTGGTGGCGCTATAGAGTTGGTCCTAGAGAGGCCACAATTGGTCAACAAACTACTCATGGTCATATCTATGAGTGTGCCAAATTTCATCATTTTCCTACTTACGGTTCATAGGCCTTCCACAGACTCCCCGTGGGGAAGAAGCAGAATAATAAGAAAACTAACTAGCGATTCTTGTACCCTAATAAGGAGGAGAAGGAGTAGCAAAAAAGCTGTTTTTGACAAAAATCCAAGATCTATCTAATTAGGTGAAAATGATGTTATAGGATATGTTGTCTCAGGGAACCCAGAGATCCCTGGCTTTTAAATTTTGGATACACGGTTCAAAAGTTATAACCATAAACGTACTTCTAAATTAGGCCCACATTTTACCCAACGGTGGCGCTAGGGCATTGGCACCACTTAGCCCAAATTTGTTCTGAATGTTCCTTAGATCCTCCCCAATTAGTGTGCCAAATTCACTTGCCATTTACCAGACAGTTCTATGGGCTGCCAAAGACATCTCAAGAAGAAGACGATGAAGACGACGAAGAAGACTAGGCTACCTTATCATAATAATAATAATAATAAGAAGAAGAATAATAATAATAATAAGAAGAAGAATATGAGAGGAAACTGGAGAACCCAGAGGAAACCCACTGAACATGTGAAACTCGGCACAGAGATAAGCTCAGCACTGAACTGGGGACTCTGGAGCTGTGAGGCAGCAATGCTACCAATTCATTTTTGTTGTTCTTTTATCTTTTACATTTTGTTGTTCTTTTATCTTTTTCATTTTTGTGGTTCTTTTATCTTTTTCATTTTAGTATTCTATGTTCAGTCAACTGAGCTTTGGCAATAGCAAATGCACCTGTGTCATGCTAATAAGACATGTTTTAAATTGAATTGAGAGAAAGAAAGTGTGTGTGTGTGAGAGAGAGAGAGAGAGAGAGGAAAGAAGGAGAGAAGACTATGATGTGACTGGCAGTGTAAATTCAAAGAAGAAACAAAAACACATTTTTTCAACCTCAGATGATATTGCATATCTGCTGTGTGACACATGGCATTTGTGTAAGAGATGCAGCCATCCAAAGTTCTCTCTCTCTCTCTCTCTCTCTCTCGCTCTCTCTCTCTCTGTCTCTCCCTCCCATCACTGATCTAACTCCCATTTCCCACCGAATGAAGGAAACATTCAG
>CM022757.1:35004450-35016950 GCA_012411365.1 Ameiurus melas
ATTCGTTAAGTCTTAGTCCTGATTATTCCTTTTTTTGTTTTGATTATTCCTCAGACACAGAAATCCGTGCCTAAGGCTGCTCTCTATTATTCTTTCACGTCGCTTGCATGAACTATCTCTGGCACAGCAGACGCTTCCTCTTGCTCTCTCCTGACGTGGCTGAAGGGCTAATAGCACTTACTGGCGGAAACACTAACGAAACAAGATCAATCCTTTAAAGGGATATGAGCTAGTCTCTGAAAAATTCATCGGCACGTCTCGCATTCTCGTCGTCTGGAGGAGGACGGGGATAAAAGGGAACGCGAAGCTCCGCTGGGTTTTTTTTGTTTTTTTTTTGGCCTGTTCACAGAATGTGCCTGCTCTCTCTCACCTCTTAACAGAACAGGCTACTGTCAGAGCTGATTAGGTAAAGACACTGGAGGCTTTCTCGAACCTGATGCGACCTGACATGGCAGTGCTGAGCATATTTATACATTTATGTAAGGTGAGATCACATTAGCTTTCATATGAGTTGGCACCAGTCGCTTGAGAGCAGGACTCTAACAAATCTCAGGACCAAAGCTGCCATATGCCTAAAGGTTCCGGTACTTAAGCCTGGTGCAAAAGCCCGCACGCTGTCTGAGGCCGGACTCCGGGGGTATAATCAGACCTAAAAACAATGTTCGATTGCTCCACTTTAATCCAATCTACACGATTTTCTTTTTACTCCAAATGTATTCACTCAGCCATGACATTGCTAGTGTCCATTGCTTGCTTCATATTGCATTAGAGCTATAAGGACAAGTAATGGAAAATATTACATATCAAACATCTTCCATACCGCTTATCAATACATAGGGTCGAAGGGGAGCATCACAAGGAGCTCAAGGCACCTGGCGGGGTTATATCCTTGACGGGGTGCCAACCCAATGCTAATTTGCACACCATGGATAATTTGTAAACGCCATTCAGCCCACGCCGCATGTCTTTGGACTGGGGGAGGAAACCGGAGGGCACCCCCAAAGCGCAGAGCGAACATGCAAACCCTGCACACACATTGCATAGGCGGGAATCGAGTGAACAATCCTGGAGGCGTGGGGCAAGTGTTCTGGCCACTAACCCCCCTAACCACCCTCCTGGTTCAATCCATACATATCTTCTTCAAACCACATCCTTTCTTCATTCGCATCGAACAGACTCAATACACGAGAATGGCTTCCCCAGGTAGACTAGAATCAATTCTTTTCCCCTTTAGTACACTTTGATATGATTTCCTAAGCTCCACCTCCTAAAAATGTGCCACTTTGAACTCAAGTTTGAACGTACCCATTTTCAAAATGGTTTATTTAGACGTGAGATTAGCTAGATTTGAAGCTACATTATGAATATATGTATTTGTTGAAAAGGTCCTTGTTAGCGACATTGGCCTTGTAATTCCCATGCAAAATTAAAGACAGACTTTGAACGCCAGCCATCTTCACGTGACTACATTGGGAGAGAGAGAGAGAGAGAGAGAGAAGAAAGAAAGAAAATTGCTAACATTTAACTTTTTTTTTTCTCTCCAAACTGGTCATTTGAGTACAGGTATACAAGTTGTATAAGTGATGTCATCCTGTTTGCAGCAGACAGAAATGGCCCTGCCTTTGGGCTTTATTGAAGAAAAAGTCTGCGGTTGTAAAAGTGCATCCGGTTCCTTGGGCTGTGTCAGGTTTTGCCCTGCTCTCATTCAGGCCAGTGTAGTACACATTTAACAAATGATCCCAATTTGTAGTCTCTACATACCAAGTGGGTGTTTGTGCACACTTTAATGGAAAGCCTTCTTGGCAATGAACGAACTGGACGCGGGACAAGAACGGTTTTACGTTGTACATACAAGCCGGGCCGGTTCTTGGCATAGACCTTAAAGAGTTGCCTTGGGCGCCATCAAGAGAGAGGCATCATGTTGCCCCATCAAATGTACCACCAGTGCTTCCTCATCCAGATGGGAACCCTGATTTAGATTGGATACAGAGGAGACTTGACGTGCACAGCACACATTCGTTACCTGTTTCAACATAACGTTGGCTGGAATTGTACAAACCATTAAAATGTTCCTTTTTTGGTCTGTTTATTCAGTATACGTTTGAATAGTCAGACTGCTGATATGAGATGAGAACATCACTGATGGTACCGTGCTAAGGCTTGCCTTGGGCACTAATCGTGCATCAAAGTGTGTGAATGTTCCTTTACTTAATAGCAGATGGTAGCAGTGAAACGGTGTACAAAGCAGTGTGTCTGGAAGAGTAATTGTAGCTTTCCATCTAACTGGTACTGCATGTGCACTTACTTGTCTTGGTGATGTCACCTGAGAGATGTGCTTGCAGTATGTCATGATATTCTCTGTGTCACAGAAACCACAGTGCAAGTCAGGACACAGGAAAGGACAGGTTAATCAAGTAAAAACTCAGGATGCCGCTCCTCTAAATAAGTACATAAGAACATAACGATGAGGCTACTTTGATCAAGACTAATATCGTTAACACAAAATGTGTCCTTCTTGGAGCTGACATGAGCAAAAATACTTCTAACCTCGTGAATCAACTCGATGGTGGATCTTTGGTGAGGTCAACAAAACAGACAGGGAAAGTGTAAAGAGCTAAGGCTTGTACTTCGGCATGTTGGAGTCTCTTGGCACTGACCGTAGCAATGTGTTCAATCAGGCATGTTTAAACTGTGACCTGTGAGAATGGGATAACCATTAAACACTTTTTGCTCTGGCCTGGGAGATGCCATCTACCCCATACATGAGTAATGGACTTCGTATCAGTCCCTCCGGGATTCTGCCATCGCAGAAACGAACGAAAAATCAAGCAAACTCTGCGATATTCGGAGGAGTTTGCAATTTTTCAAAAATGACCACAGACCTTCACAGTGTGCGGATCTGGGCCGAGACATGTCATGTGACGTCATCACAACGCGTATTCAGCCAAAGCCCTCTTCGATTCACGGGCGTCGATTAGCTAAAAGGTCTCATTTTGTAGGTGCATAAACAAGCCCGAGTTAGTCCAGAATGCAGCTGCATTCGAGTCCTTACTAGAACCAGAAAATATGACCACATCACCCCTATCTTATCCACACTGCATTGGCTCCCAGTAAAATTTCGCACTGATTATAAAATACTACTATTGAATATAATACTACTATAAAGTATATAGTACTATTAAAATACTACTATACAGCACTAAACGGTCTCATCCCACAGTACCTGAGCAAACTTTTGGTCTTCTGTGACCTGCCACGCCTACTTCAATCAAAAGGTGCAGGCTATTTGTTGGTACCTCAAATAGTGGAGGCTACAGCAGAGGGTAGAGCTTTCTCTTACAATGCCCCATAGTTATGGAACAGCCTTCAAATTAGTGTTCAGGACTCAAACACAGTCTAGACTGAAAACATATTTGTTTACTCAAGCTTACCATGAATAGACTTTCTATTACGCAAAGTACACAGTCTTATCCATCGTGGGATAGTAAGCAGACCTAACAATCTCTCCTTCTCTTTACCTACCTCTCCCTCTCTCTTTCAGTCGAGTCACACATGATTTTATGGAGATGCCAGTGATCCTGAACCTTTCTGCTCTCCGGACCGGCCTGATCCATCCTGATGTCCGATCTCTGGATGGAGCTCTCATCGACTGGAGGCTACGTTCTGCTACTGAGGACAACCCCAAGCAGTGCAGCCTGGAAATTGCTGAGGATGGTACCACTTGAAGTACCATGGAAATGGTTTTGGACTTCAATTCCACATGGACATTCTCACTATGGTTGCTGGGACTACGGTTTCTGCTACACCATATACAATTTTGCACTCGGGTCTCCTTTAGTAAACAGTGGACTAGTTCAACAAACCGACTTCATATAAAAACCATAATGAACTTTCCTTTACGTTCACACTATCGGTGTCACCCAGATGAGGACGGGTTCCCTTCTGAGTCTGGGTCCTCTCAAGGTTTCTTCCTCATATCATCTTAGGGAGTTTGTCCTTGCCAACGTCGCCACCAGCTTGCTCAATAGGGATAAATTCACACACTTAAAATCTGTATCCTGTAAAAATATATATATATATAATAAAGCTGAATTGAGACAATGTCCATTGTTAAAAGTGCTATACAAATGAACATTTGATTTAATTGAATTTACCAGCAAACAATCTGTGCAAAACAATTTCGGCCAATTGCATTCTTGCCAATTCGAGTATTTTCTGCACAAAAACTCATTTAAAAATTCAGCAACAGAATCGAGCATTTTTGGCCGAAACAATCAACAAAACTCCAGGAAATCCTGTACAGACCATCACATAGTATTGCAAAATTCTGATACTCTACGACGTCACTGAAACACTCCCCATGTGTCTATGTATTGTTTATTAGCGTGATATCAGGAAGTAGTCAATCTTGATTTGGGAACAATAACCATGACACAAACAAGATTCTACTATTCACTTTAGTGGTGAGCTACAAAAGCACTCAGATAAGGCCTGAAATATGTGGACTCACAGACCAAACATCAGTCTAAACCATGACTCAATGCATTCATATGGTTTCGGCTCACAGGTGCTCGCCTTTCTGGACTCGTGACTCATTGTATCAGGTTAGTCTCTATATGGAGACAAAAGCCCGATCATGATCGTGGCACATGAAACAAATCACCAGCTGAAACAATTTTTCCTGCCAGACTGGTTTAGCACAATGGCTGCTATATAATCCTGCTTTTTTTTCTGCCCAGCCAATGGAGGCGCTGCTGAAAAGGTTAGTTTCAGGTCACATCCAAAACAAGCTTTTTCCACAGCTTGAGAAGATACTCGATGACAAGTCGATGAGAAGTGAGGAGAACAACAAGACTTGCTCCCGTCAAATTGGAAAGATGAGGTCTGGTCATTAAAAGCTTTCGGCCGCACCAAAAATAACTGCATGAGTAAGTGAGTCAAAATAAATAAATAAATAAATAAAAACTATATTCCTATAACAAAACTGCTGTGTGAGGCAGTATGGCACTTAAGTGGTGTGCTTCGACTAAGGCTAAGTTGTGTGTGTGTGTGTGTGTGTGTGTGTGTGTGTGTAGCCAAGGACATGAAAGACTGAATGTCAGGCCTGATAAAAAGCAGTGAGATAACACAGGATGTCACAGAACATGAGGCTCGTTGAACTGTAGGGCATTGTGGGAAATCTGTAAGTGACCTTGGTCAAGACTGCAGTTAGGCAGGGTAAACATAGCCCATCTACAATCTCACTCTTCCTCACACACACACACACACACACGCATATATTATTATATATTATATAATATAGCTTATATATATATATATATATATATATATATATATATATATATATATATATAAAATTTAATAGGTAATACATAACTACATTACTATCGTTTCAGGGCTGCACAATTAATTATATGTTAATACTGGCTCTGGAGTTTGGCTTGGTCAGATAAATAAACACAATGACTGCAAATGTTGCTGAGTTCGGCTAAAACTAGAGAACTGCTCAAAATTAGATATATGGATATCTACTGACTCAGATGCATTAAACAACAGATTCCCTGGACTGCGTGTTTTTAATGCTTTAAAGCAGTGTGTTTATTGATCATCATGAGTTTAAAAGATTCACTCGGTTAATGTAAGAAAGGAGCCGTCTGACTCGGACTAAAAAATGTACTTAAGAATCGACTCTTTAAACTTGAGAAACTGGAGAAACGACTTATTTCTCTTATTTAAATAGTAGCATTTTAAATATAAGTGGCAAAATTATTGACACCACCAAATAATGTTGTTGTTGTTGTTTTTTAATGACGATTCTAGAGCTGACTGTAGGAGAATGTTCGTCGTGAAGGAAAACATTGTTTCCGTTTTCCACGCATTTCATCTTGTCGTGCATTTCCTTTGTCAAGTCAGTTAGTGTATCGACTTTACTTCCATAAGAGGTCATTTCAAAAATGACTCCTTGCTGGACTCCTGGTGTAGGTCAAGAGTCGGGTTTCTTAGTCTCCTTGCTCAGACTAAGATTTTCTATAGAATTCAGATCTGCTCTGTTGCCTTTAAGGCATTTTGTTACAACTTTGGAGAAATGTTTAGGATCATTGTCCTGCCTCAACCTTCTGGCTGAAGTGTTTGCAAAACACCTCCACAACATGATGCCACCACCCCCATGCTTCACAGTTGGGATGTTCTTTCTTATTAAAAGCCTTTGCACTTTTTCTTTCATAGCACGGATCATTATAACCAAACAGTTTAATTTCTTTTCATCTGACCAGAGAACATTCCTCCAAAAGTTGGCAATCACCTGTCTAGGTGTATGTAAACGTTTGGCTCAAACTGCACACAGATGCACGCATACCATGCATGGATGGACGGATGGAGGTAGATAGGTAGGTAGTAGGGCTGCACGATTATGACCAAAATGATCATCCCGATTATTTTTGATCAATATTGAGATCTCGATTATTTATCACGATTATTCATTGATTTTAGGGACAACATATATTGATTGCATTTTCACCTTTAAATAAACAGACCAGAGGTCTGTCATAAACAGTTAAATAAAAAAAAACTCTATGGTCATGGCCACTGTGAACTGAATTAAAATAATAGCAATGAGAAATACTGCTGGTTAACTGATTTAAAAAAAAAAAAAAAAAAAAAAAACAAGCATTAAATATTTATTTTAAAATATCTTAAACAATAAAGAGTCCTAATTAAAAGCACACCAACACAAGCATGATCCATATTAGGAAAAAAGGCTAATCGCTTTCTAAGGAAACAGTCTACTAAGCTTAATGTCAAATTGATATTAAATGCAACCCATAGTAATTAAACATCATTTAATTTATCCTTTTATTATATTTAATGAAGTTATTATAATATCTATTTTTTTATATTCAATTATTCTATTTATAACTAAGCACATTTTCGGACTTTACATTTTATTCGTTTTCTGCTTGTTTGTTTATAAGTTGTTCCTTTTAGATTGGTTCCCCAGTACAGTGTCCATGTCTGCTGATAATAGTGTTTTGGGGGGATTCAATCAAAACATGGAAACTGGAGTTGACTTGTGAAATTTGGCAACCGTGAGTTTATATGAAGTGAATTAGAGTTAGTGAAGGGAGAGCGGCAGTGTACTGTATGTTTACAGACGGAACAGTTGCTACTCTTGGTTATGATTGGTGAGGATTATTATATGTTTAAATGTACCACCTTGTAAGTTAACCCTTATTTGTAAATTTTTTTGTATTCCACCCCAAAAAAACAGCGGTCTATACAAACAGTTGAAAGTTTCAGCATTACTTTGAAAAGGATCAATAAAAGATGGCGGTTTTGAGATCGGAGAGTTGAGAGAAGCAGATGATGTACAGAGTTACTCTCTTCATCATAAAGGCAGTATCCACACTCATTCGGTTGACTGAGGAGATGAAAAGCAGTGTGAAAGTAACTGTTGTGTGGTGTAGATGCATTTTGGACTTCCTGTAGTTTTTTTTCCCGATTGTATTATACAACTCCGAACAGGTCACTCGCACCGGTGTGAATAAATATTTATTCACAGTCGCACAAAGTACTTTTCAATCGCAAACACGAGTGAAATGATCGCACTGTAGAGCCCTGAGTTTATCTGCAATGTTTTTTCTTGTTCGGCGTGATGACGTTTAATGTCCCCGACAACCTCTGTAGCGCCATTTAGCATCATGTTCGTTTCATGATTTCCCCTTGCGCAAAGCGCTGGAGCGCAACGATTTTAACCCCCGGGTTTTGGCGCTTCAAAATGACATCATCCCTGCGCCGCTCTATGGCGATTGCCTGTACGTTTAGGAAGCGCTGGATTTGATCTGCAGTGGAGTTTTCTATGAGCGGAAGACGAAATTTAAACGTTAATATCGCAGTCGATCGTGTTCATTTAATCGTGGGCAGTCAAAATAGTAATCGCCATCGATATCCGATTAAATTGTGCAGCCCTAGTAGGTAGGTATATAGGTAGACCTTTCCTTTTAATATGAGTTTACTGCTAGTTGAAAATATTCCATAATACAGCAGATTATACAGGGTCTATCAGCATGTATAGATGGTTCTTTGCCTGGTTTAACAGTTTTTATTTGAAATCTGGGTTCACTTACTGGGACAAGATGAAAAAACCTACTTCCCTTCCCCCAAAGCATCTACATGCGCAAATTAATCAGGCAGATTAACTGAAGCAGACAAACATGTGCGGTAATCATCACTGCATGTAAAACACATCCATACACCCTGTAACAAACCCATTAACATACTGCTCCGAGTGTGTGCCGTGCATATGCAGCTCAATGCCTGAGCACTATACTGTATGTGTGTAATCACTGCGTGCCAGAGCCAAAGATAGAATGTGTGCGAGTTTCTGGATGAGTAATAAATACAAAGGCCCTGATTTACGAATAACGTGTGCAAAGAGATAAATGCTCCAAAAAAATAATAAAAGGATGCTTCACAAAGAGTAACTGTACGAATCACATCACGAAGGAGGAACCGGTATGTAAATGAGGTTTTTCAGTGTGGTAATGTCCAAAGCAAACTAAAACTGAAAAACTGATTGAACTACAGTAGTATATGCGAAATAGGATTTGTTTTGTTCATCGTCCATTTGAATGGAAGTCTTTTCATAGCTTCTGTTTAAATGAATACCAATAAAAGGTATCGACAATATTCGTAAACAAAACATGCCTGATTTTGCATGCGGAATCTTGAAAAAAAATTTCATTACAATTTCTGGAGGGTTTTTTTTTTGTGCATTTTTTTTTTTTTGGCGGGAAACTACCCGAATCTGCGAAATCGCAATTGCGCGGTGATGTTTGTTGGTAAATGAGACCTTTTAGCTGTACTTGTGTTTTGGCTTTGGCTGAATGCAAAATCGCGAAAGCCTGGCAGGACTGTAATATATATATTTTTTTAAAAACAACGAAACTTTTTGATCATTTTGAGATTTAGTCTTGAATCATATTCTCAGTACTAAAACCCGAGTGAGTCACAGCCAGAGCAGATGCATGGATGAATGAATGACAGTGAGAATGTGTGTTTAAGTGGTAATAAGCAATATGACTGTCTGTTGTTGCTGAAGGAGATGGAGGAGGAACCATGTGGCTAGGGACAAAGGACAAATAGAGAGAGAGAGAGAGAGAGAGAGAGAGAAAAATCGAAATAGAGGCATCATCACTCTGCCCGCTAGCTTTCCCAGCTGTTATTCTTTCTCTCTTCCATCCCTTTTTTCCTCCGTTCCACCCTCCTTCACATCCTCCACTCTCACCCCACCACCCTTCTCCAGTCCCACCCCCTTGCACTTGCTCTCTTTCCCCCAGTCCTCATCTCCTCCATTCTTTCTGTGACTCAGTGAAACAGGTCAAGTGTTGCAGAATTTCCCCTGCAGCTCGACCTGGCAAATATAAGACCGGCTCTTTTTTATATAAACACACACACACACACGCGCACGCACATGCAGAAAGAGTGCAGCGCGACTCAGGACGAGTGCATGGCCTCTCACTCAGGCAAATGACATTAAATAGCGTTTCAGTCGTGTTCCACAGAAATAAGAAAACGCTCCCTGAACCATGTAATCATATCTGTGAGCTTGTCATAGAAGATTTGTGCTTTGGAGTGTTTGTGCGACTGTGTGTATGTGAATGCATTATTGATGCAGGCATGGAGCACTGCAGAGTTAATATAAAAGCATGCTGTGGTAAGCCGTGGCTGACTGAAAGCTACAGAGAAGCAAATCGATGCGGCTGATGTTTTAGCGATATTCTGCAATTGCGAGTTGGTTTGCGCTCGTGGTGTGAAGGAGGAAGAGAACGCAGACGGGAAGGAGTCGAGACCGGCATCGGGGCTTGATCTTTCTGCTCGCTGGTCTGTGCTCGAGTTAGCCAAGCAAAAAATAACAAGCACCATGAAAGAGAGGAAACTTGAGAGGACGACAGGCAAAAGAAGAGAGAAGGAGAAACATGCGTACGCTCTGCTGGGCTGTCAGACAGATTATTTCACTCTTTCCCCACACTCGTTCATCCACAGCCCTTCATCACTCCTGTAGCTATAGCAGCAGAAGGACAAGCGAGGGAGGAAGGGAGGAAAGGAGGATGAAGAGTGTAGGAGTGGTGGAAGAGGAATGAAGAAAGGGCATGCTGGGAGAGAAAAAAAAAAGCAGCTTCATCAAGACTTGTGCCAAATAAACCGTTTATTGCATGTGTGCGCGTCGGGGTTGGCAGTATGACATCATCGTAATAAATCAAGCCATGGTAGGTTTATTTTATTTTGGAGGTGGGGTGTTGAGCAATATCAAGTTCGTACCTGCAGAACATTCATAAAGTGAATAAAGGGACAACAACTTGTGTTTCATTTGCTAGGCTAAGTACTACTTTAAAATATTGAGTAACTACAGTGAATGTAATAGGTAAGGTACGTTCACTCACTGTCCACTTTATTAGGAACACCTGTACTTTCATGCAGTTATCCGATCGGTTATTCACCATGCAGATACAGGTCAAGAGATTCAGTTAAGGTTCACATCAGACTCCTGAATGAAGAAAACGTGTGAGCTCTGTGACTTTGAACGTGGCATGGTTGTGATGGTTTGACAGGGACACTATACTGTAAACACAGCACCGTCTTTCAGACGAGACGTTAAACCGGGGTCCTGACTCTCTGTGGTTATTAAAAATCCCAGGACACTTATCGTAAAAGACTAGGGGTATAACCCCGGTGTCCTGGAGAAATTCCCCATTGGGCCTTCTCTATCACGGCCTCCTAATAATAGTTGGTGTGTGCTGGGTGTTCTGGCGCAATATGGCTGCCGTCGCATCATCTAGGTGGGTGCTGCACACTAGTGGTGGTTGAAGAGATACCCTCCCCGTACTATGTAAAGCGCTTTGAGTGTAGAGAAAAGCGCTATCTAAACGTAACTGTAACTAACTAACTAACTACATCGGGTCAAGATAAATTCAATAAGAGTACCGTTTTGGTATTTCAGTAGGAGAGCAGGCGGTATTAGTGTACATAAGGGAGCCAGTGAAAGGGGTGTGTGGGTGTGTGTGTATTTATTTCCCTGCGAGGACGCAGTCATCTGCTCCCTTTCATCTCTCATGTTCTGTTTTCGCAGGTGGGCTCACACATGGAGCGGGAACTGGGTTCAGTCAATGCCAATACTTGAGGAGCTTTTTCTAATGCAGCTGCAGGAGCAGGCCAGAGAGAGAGAGAGAGAGAGAGAGAGAGAGAGAAGAGAGAGAGAGAGAGAGAGAGAGAGTGTGTGTATGAGAGAGAGAGAGAGAGAGAGAGAGAGAGAGAGAGAGAGAGAGAGAATATGAGAGAGAGAGAGTGAGTGTATTGTAAGGAGAGAGAGAGAGAGAGAGAGAGAGAGAGAGAGAGAGAGAGAGAGAGAGAGAGAGAGAGATATACAAGGAGAGTGATACAGAGAGAGTAAGAAAGAGATACAGAGAGAGAGAGTGAGATACAGAGAGAGAGAGAGAGAGAGATACAGGGAGAGAGCGATACAGAGAGAGTAAGAAAGAGATACAGAGAGATACAGAGAGAGAGAGATAAAGAGAGAGAGATAAAGAGAGAGAGAGAGAGAGAGAGAGTGAGAGACAGAGAGAGAGAGAGAGTAAGAGATACAGAGAAAGAGAGATACAGAGAGAGAGAGAGTGATATATAGAGTATGAGAGAGAGAGAGAGAGAGAGAGATACAGAGAATGAGAGAGAGAGAGAGAGAGAAGAGAGAGAGAGTAAGAGATACAGAGAGAGTGAGGTCAGCTACATTGGTACACATCCTCGGCTGTATTAGTCCTCTCTCTGCTTCTTTCCTCTGCATGCTGTTGTGGCAGAAGGCTAATCATGTATCAGCGCTGGGTGATTTCCCACATTGCATCAGACCTGGTCCTGGCTGTTTTTTTTTTTTTTTTACGCTGTGGCAGCACACAATTGGAAAAGAGGGACAGGAAAAAGAAAAGAGGAAACAAAGGGTTTCCCTTATGTGTTCCTGAGTACAGTGGATATACGTAAAATGCCTACGCACCCCAGTTAAAATGGCAGAGGTTTAAAAGAATGACACATAAATCATGTCAGAACGTTTCCCACCTTTAACGTGTGAGTGCAAAGTAAACAAATTCACCGTAACCCCCCACCGTATAAGGTCATGCATTTCGGTCAAGAAGAAGATACGGCGATGACGCGACGCCCTTGGAGCGGAGAGGGGTTCTCCTCAAAGGCCAAACAGAGGCAACCTGGCAAGTGCTGGGGCGTAAAACCCATGACCTTCTGATCAATAACCGAGAGCCTTAACCACCGAGCTAGCACTTCAAACGCTAACACGTGCACGCACCAAACAGTGTAGTACAGTCTTCCCTTACTGCTATTACTGCGTTCAATAAACGTCGACAAATGCTAGCGGGCCGTCGAGTTGGAGAAACCATTTCAAACTTTTCATAAACAAAAGCAGTAGGCAGTGCAATCAGACTTCTGGACGCTGACACACACGG
>CM022757.1:35021950-35056950 GCA_012411365.1 Ameiurus melas
TATACGCAAACCCTCTAAAACGATCAACATACAATTTGTGCCAAGTGTGTGATCATTTTTGACGCCGTTTGAACAGATACCAAACATACCAGTCTTTTAGGGGGGGAAATGGTTTAGATCTCATTTCTCGCCAGAAATCGCGCTCTGTGCTTGAACGGGCCCGTTTCAAATAACCCATTAAAGGCTTTAGATTCTTATACGCTTGTATTTGGGTTAGCTGTGACAGGTGATACACTATTAGTGCCAACACACACACACACACACACACACACACGTTTAAGTTTCAAGAGGAGGTAAACATACAACACACTTGACAGTAAGAACTTCTTGTTGTGTTTTTTAATACTTTAATTACAAACAAAATTAAAAAAACAAACAAACAAACAAACAAACAAAAAAAAACATTACAAAGACTGGCAACCCTAAAATGGGAAATAAATCCTAAAACGTGACATTGTTTAGTTAGGTTGGTAAAGTGTCAGAAAACGTTGGCCAATAGGGCACGGCAGAATCATGAATTATTCTAAGCATTATAGCACAGAAATTCAAAATGCAACAATAAAGCACTGCTCGAGCACCGACAAGATGGTTTAAAAACAAATTAAAAGCCGTTAAATCAGTCAAAACTGAGGAAATAAAAAGGTTCCTTCATGCTTCCCATGTGTATGTACACACACACACACACACACACACACACACACAAATGTGACATCAATTAATCCAACCGTATTTTTCTTCATCATCACACGTTCATATTTATAATATTTATACTATGTACAGAGAGACAGGTTAGGTCAGGTGACATTTAAGGCTTCGAGTCTAAATCACACGGGCTTCAAGCCGAAGTGGCCGACACGAGGGGACGGCGTGATGAATGAAGGGATTGAGAGCTGTGGAAAGGAAACTGATCAGCTAAGAACCGCCTCAGCTAGCGCAGAGGTTACTCGTCCGTCCTTAGTATTCGCCGAGTGTGCCGTCCTTAGCTGAGCCGCTTCTCGGGGAGCCTGAGCACCGCAAGGTCGATGTGTTCTCCGCTAATTAGCAGCGGGCACGCTAAAGCCCCACAGCGGCAGAGCACCGATTCCCTTTGGCAGGGCTGAGGTGCAGCCTTGTGAGGAATGAACTGAACCTGTGCTTGCTGTCCAGCTCGCAGAACTACTTTACCCAGCATGCCTTGCTCTCGCTCAGTGAGGGACGCTCTTATAGATTCAAGGGCGGTGAGGATGATGATCATTTACAGGATTGTGTACTATGTTTGAAGCCCAGTTTACGCTGCGTGTGTATGTCCAAGACCACGGAGGAACTTACTACTTTCGAGTCAAGATACCGTTCAACACGCTGACTCACATGTTTATGTGCGCGCACACACACACACACACACACACAATCAGGTGGACAGGGGGCTCTCTATAAGTGTGAACGAGGCTGCATCACTCACTAAAATAGGTCTCTAGGTGTGCGAGACTTCACCGCTCACTAAAAATAGGTGTCTACAGTACACAGGAGCATGTGTGAATACACCGCCCATCGATGCATCTCTTGAACAGATGTGGGTTTTTTTTGGTTTTTGTTGGGGGTGTATTTATTTAATTCTGACTAATGTTGCGATGACATTTCGTGCCATGCAGTTTAGGCGGATCTGCGGTCGAAACACTTAAGCGGTGGTCCGCCTATTTTCTATTTACAATAGATATTTGGACATTTAAATCACATCATTTAAAAAAAAATAAACTGTGTACATATGTTGCAGACACCTTACACCAAAAAATATCTATGTATATATATATATACACACACACACACACACACACACACACACACACAAAATCACTCTCTCAATGATTAATTTCATCACACTCTCTCTCTCTCTCTCTCTATAATATATATATATGAATAGCGCCCGCCTTCAGACCAAGTGACCAAAAAAAAAAAAAAAAAAACACCAGAAGTGATAAATGAAAAGAAAGAACCGATTAGAAGAAAGGGATGCAAAACCCAGATTGCAAGAGGAGATATATTTAACCGTGCGGCCATGGCAACCAATTAGGAGGTGCGCGTTTATAAATATGGAGTTGATTAATTAGCTTTGTACAATTAGAGATTAGAGCTCAATGTAGCGGTAATGATTATTTTCTCCATTAATTACATGTTCTCCATGCACGTAGACGGAAGGTCAAAGCTTTATGTGCATCGGGTTTATTCGAGGCTGGTAAGGAAGCGGTTCTACCTGCTCGGAGTAACTGAACGCATATTCGCCAGTAGTTGATTCACCATTTCCCCAAAAAAAAAAAAAAAAAAAGAGAGAGAGAGAGAGAGAGAGAGAGAGAGAAAACACCAAACGACTTGCTGGTCATGATTAATGATGAGCACTTGATTCGCGCGGCGCTGTAAATGGAACGAATCGGAGAGAATCACTAAAAGTGTATCACTTGGGACTAATTAAGAGAAAGAGAGAGAGATTTAGGCAGTGATCAGGATCAGGAAATGGCGTCTCGCAGACACGATCAGTTCAACCTATGATCTGCGAAATCAGCCTATGATAAGACTATTTAGTGGAGGTGGGATTTCAGACGGTACAGCTACACAATGCTAAAAGATAAACAACTTGTTTTCAAGTAAAAGTGATTAATAGACTGCAATTAGCAAGATGTGTAAATGTGATTTGTTTCAATTAGGCATGTGCAGATAATCGGTCCAATGATTTAATCTCTATATTTAACACACACACACACACACACACACACACCACACGTGTTTTCAAAATATCAGTACCCAGGTGTTCAGTTCAGTAACCCCAGTTCGGGGGGGACGACTTAATCTGAATCCTTTTTAGTGGACGATGACGGTTAAGAGCAAAGCAAAGGAGACGGTACATCTGTCTCTCTGATGCATTATGAAGATATCCCAAAACTGTGATAATATTATGACGCTTTCGTCAATTTAATAAGGGCACAGAAGACTTAGCAGGCTTGTCTGACACTATCCGGCGCATTCAAACCGTGCATCAAAAAAACCCTTGTGATATTTTAAAAACAGCCGCTTCTTGAGTAAAGGCCTTAATTGCTGCTTTCCTTCATCTAACGCACCCTAGTGCAGTGGGCAAAATGAAGACTTTGATGCGTGTCCAATCGTGTGAGAAGTGGTGGTTATAGCAGAACACTTCAGCGGGAGAGTCTGACCAGAGTCCCGCCTCCAATCATCTAGCTGACAGGAGATAGTGAGATAAAGAGACGAAGCTAAAGATAAAGGAAGAGAGAGAGAGAGAGAGAGAGAGAGAGAGAGAGAGAGAGAGAAAAGCAAGGTCATAGCCAAATGAATCATCGGACTTGCTCCACAGTCCCATGGCAGATTTAAAAAGGAAAAAGAATAATAATAAGAGGAAGAAAAAATGAAATGAATCGTTCTGACCAAACCTTGATTACATATACACTAAAGCACAGTGTGGATTCAAACATAACCTTGGTGTGTGTGTGTGTGTGTGTGTGTGTGTGTGAGAGAGAGAGAGTGAGTGTGAGTGACCGTGAGAGTTTGTATATATATATATATATATATATATATATATGCATGTGTTTTGGATAATGATGTGTGCACATTTAAAGTCTCGGGTTTCTCAGACATCGTCTCCATGACGACCACCGCTGTAAATAGGAAGTACTGTCTAAACCTCCGATTTATGTTTCTGCCCTCTGTCCAGTCCCCCCCATCATGTATCTGCCTCGTATTGGTTTTATTAGTCCATCCATCCAACCACCATTTCAGTCTCTCTCTGGTGTGTTTTTTTATTTAATAATATTTGATGGAAAAAAAAAAAAAAATATGAAGAATGTTAAAAGTGAAAGAAAAAAAAAAATCCTTTGGGAGCAGGTCCACTCTAGTCCTCTCTGTTCTCTCTCTCTCTCTCTCTCCCTCCCCATCTCCCCTTTCATCCGCTCTCAGACGTAGACAGCGGTCCGGGAGATAATCGAGCCATCTCTCTGCGACTCCATGTCGTCGTCCAGGTAGGCGGTGCTGGGGTCCTCGTCGTGTGGGCGGAGCTGCAGGATCGGCCCGCTGCCGCTGAACTGGTCGTAACGCTCGTCCTCGTCCTCCAGCTCATCGAACTTCCTGCGCTCGGCCTCGTCCAGCTCGCTGCTCAGCAGGATGTCCTGCGCCGTGGGTGTGCTTTCCACCAAGGCCACGCCCCCCTGGTGCAGCCCGATATTTCCTGCCTTCTCCGAGAGCCCCACGTCGCCCTTGTAGATGGGTGCGTTATTGTTGCCGTGATTGCCTGTGCCGTTCTTGCTGCCCGAGGAGCCGAAGAGGCGCGCCACTGAGTCATAGGGGGCGGAGTTCCCCTTGCTGTTGCCTCGGTAACCCTGCTGTTGCCGGCGGCTGCGGGTTATCAAGAAGCCAACGAGGGCACCAACCAATAGGAGGGCCAGGAAGCTCCCGATGACTGCGCCCGCTACCACACCCGCATTGGAGGGAGGCATGGGTGCTTCTAAAGGATGAGAGAAAGAAGAGCAGAGCAGAGCAGAGTAGAGTTAGGGAAAAAGAGATGAGAAAAGGAAGAGCGTGAGGGAGGAGACAGTGATTTCCAGATGCTTAATTTCAGTTTCTCACACTGCACAGCCATGTGACTGTATGTGTCAATGTGCCGTTTGTGTGTGTGTGTGTGTGTGTGTGTGTGTGGCATTTCTCCTCAGAGGGATTGTTCTCTGTAAGGCTAGTTGATCACGTTCACATTCTAAAAGCATCAAGCGGATGAGGGGGAGAAAACGGTACAGCCATGCAGCACTATAACACACCAGAGGACATTGAGGGATGGACAAATTGGATTGATGGAAAATTGGATGGATAGATGGACGGAGGGCAGACGAAAGGAGGCGCTGATTGACAACGTGAGATAGCACACAGACAAGTCAGCCTTGAAGGAAAAAATATAGAACAGCACACAGCTTTTCCCCTCACTTCCCAATAACCCAAAGGGAGTGTAAATGTATGTGTGTGTGTGTGTGTGTGTGTGTGTTAGACTGATGGAGCATGAGGGGAAGGTGCGTGAGGGTGTGGTCAAGCTCCAACATGTCTAATGAGGGAGAGAAGAAAAAAAAAAAGCACTCCGGGAAGCTTGGAGAAATCCTGAGCTAAGACAACTTACCAGTGTGCTGTGTGTGTGTGTGTGTGTGTACACGTGTGAGTCTGAAGAAGCCCCCCCCCAATCACTTGACAGGAATGTCTAAGCAAGACATGTAAATCCACCTCCCTCTCCCTCATGCGGTTCTTTCTCTCTTGTTTAGGCTCGGCTCCTCTCTCGGCTCGTGTCTCTCCTCTCTCCTGGCTGTCGTCCCTGCAGAATAGCGCCGTCCTAAAAGCAATGCTAAAACGGGAGTTTTGCTTTGCACGGTCCCCTTGGTACAAAACACTCAAGACGCTAGAACACCCCGTCTCTCACATCCCATCACCTCTCTCTCTCTCCTGCTCTCACTTCAGCCGTTACCTCTCACCTCGGATCAACGTACACAAAACACACACCTGTTATCTGAGCAGGGCTTCAAAACTGGCAGCATGAAGGAGATCATTTCTCCCAGAGTTAGTTCTTGCTTCTTTTTTTAAACGCCTCATTAACTGCTCCTTTTCCATGTACCTCACACACACACACACACACACACAACCTCCGACACACTCCCCGACCAGACAAAACCATTACAGCATGTCAGTCTGTATGGTTTAGAAAGTGCATACGCATCAGTGAGCGAGGGAGGGAGGGAGGTGGCGAGAGGGGGGGGAATCACCGTGAAGGGTTCTTTAATACACTTTTTGCAGGATATATATCGATTAAAGGGGAGGAAGAAGAAGAATTTTTTTTTTTTTAATAAAAAACAATCTCTGACCTAGTATAGTCTGAGCGCCCCCCCACCTTTTGCAATAAATAAATAAATAAATAAATAACCCCCAATCGATCACTGGTATTTGACACCTATTCAAAATCGGCACGTATTGTTTATTGCTAAACGGTTATGGGTACACAAATGCTGAACAATAAGAAAAACGTGCAGACGGGCGTTCAGATGGTTTTCATTTGTAGAGCTTGACAGCCTGAAATGCTGGATTGGTATCAGGTCAGACTTCACCCAATTTTAAAAGTTGGATAACCAGCAATTACAGCTATTCTCTGGCATGAAATGTCTTCTTTTTTTTATCACCACACACACACACACACACACACACACACACACGATGAATGAATGTCGTTGACTGACTCGGCACTGATCTTGTATTCGTTCATCTTCTGTATCTGCCTTACAGATGATGCCGTGGTTAATCCGATGCTTATTTACAACGTAGGAATACCTCTGGGATGGGACACCAGTACATTGCAGGGCACCGCACCAGACACACACGGGGCCATATACACTAAAATAACCCTAGGTGATAGGTAACCAGAGAAGCTCACACAGACAGAGTCACACACACACACACACACACACACTAACCCAAGTTCAAGATGACTGGATCAAACCCATGGACCATGAAGCTGTGAGGAAGGAAACACCACCCACATGCCACCATACAGGACATAACTGTCTCAAAGCTCACTGCCATTACAACCTCTGCATAAATAAATAACCTTCAGAGGTTCAGCTCGGTCACTAACAGAGCGTTGCTATTAGCTCAGCATGGATATCGGCTGATACACGCTGTATCCCTTCTCAAACACTCTACCAGCCTGTCCATTAATTGTACAGAATAAACATCAGAAAGGGCGCTTTCTCCCTTGCCCTATCTCCCCTCCCCACCCTCCCATCCTGGGTAGCAGACATTAGCGAGGTATTCCTTGGTGTGCTCGTAACGTCTTTATAACGGTTTTTGTTACGTTAATTATCTGTAATGAGATGAACGATTGGCACCATGCCATAATTAAACCGCTAAATTGCCAAGGAGTCTTGTCATGAGCAAGACCATAACGTCGATAATAAGCTAGTTAAACGAATGAACGATGAAATCATCCATGTTGGACTTAACCGCGATGTTTTTCTACAGCGAAATAATGATGCAGCGGCATTTATGTCGGTCACTGTGACCGTTCTGTGCTCATTCCCAAAAGCACTACTGCACAAAAAATATATATCTATCACTGTTAAATATCAGAGGAAGAGTCTCTCTCTCTCTCTCTCTCTCTCGTAGGGGGCAAATTTCCTGTTCGAGTCCGTTTTTGCTCGTCGTTCAGCAGTGGGGAGCTGGTCTGGAGGTGCGAAGAACAAACGAGGACATGAACGAGGGAATGGAACAAAACGAAGGACGAGATAATAGCCGACAGTGTCTGAGCAGAGCAAGACTTGTAATGATTTGGAGTGTGCCATTTCTTTAGTAATTAGACCACTAAATAAGGGGGGGGGGTCTGCATAGTGAAATGTGTTGGCTTACGACGTGACTACTGTTAAAAGTGGCTGAGGTTACACCTGAAATGATCTCCCCCCCCCCCAGTATTCTGAGGGTGACTGATGGGCGTCTTCACTGGGGGAGGGCTGCACTTGCAGCTTCCACTCTCGTATGCGCTCACACACATATCAAGCAGCAACTGCATGACAAGTTAAATCTGCTCAGGCTGACCCGAGTCACCATGGAGACAGTTGCCAGGGGTGAAAAGGAAAAGAGAGGGGCTACCGAGTGGGTGCTGACCATTTCACGCCTGTCAACACTGTAGCACTCACCTACTGTCACACCTGACACGATAAAACCAACTCGCACACCTCCAGCACAGCGCTAATCCACAATCCACCTCCCCATCACTGTTAAGTGGGGGGTCATGTAGTCGTCAACAGAAGTGTGTGTCTCTCTCTCCCTCTTCTCCATCTCGATGTCTCTCTCTTCTCCATGTCTCTCCCCATGTCTCTCCCCCCCATGTGTCTCTCCCCATGTCTCTCCCCCCCCCATGTGTCTCTCTCTCTCTTCCCCCCTCTTTCTCTCTCCATGTCTCTCCCCCCCATGTCTCTCTCTCTCTTCTTCTCCTCTTCTCCATCTCTCTTTCTTCTTCTCCTCTTCTCCATCTCTCTCTCTTCTCCTCCATCTCGATGTCTCTCTCTTCTCCATGTCTCTCCCCATGTCTCGCCCCCCCCGTGTCTCTCTCTCTTTTTCCCCCTCTTTCTCTCTCCATGTCTCCCCCCATGACTCACTCTCTCTTCTTCTCCTCTTCTCCATCTCTCTCTCTTCTTCTCTTCTCCATCTCTCTCTCTCTTCTCCATCTCCATGCCTCTCTCTCTCTCTCTCTCTTCTACCTCTCTCTCTCGCTCTCCCTCTCCATCTCCAGGTCTCTCTCCCCATGTCTCTCTGGCTCTCCGTCTCCGTCTCCCTCTCTCTCCCTCTCCATGTCTCCCTCTTCTCCTCCATCTCGATGTCACTCTCTTCTCCCTGTCTCTCCCCATGTCTCGCCCCCCCCCGTGTCTCTCTCCCCCCCCCTCTTTCTCTCTCCATGTCTCCCCCCCCATGACTCTCTCTCTCTTCTTCTCCTCTTCTCCATCTCTCTCTCTTCTTCTCTTCTCCATCTCTCTCTCTCTTCTCCATCTCCATGCCTCTCTCTCTCTCTCTCTCTCTCTCTTCTACCTCTCTCTCTCGCTCTCCCTCTCCCCTCCATCTCCAGGTCTCTCTCCCCATGTCTCTCTCGTCTCCGTCTCCGTCTCCCTCTCTCTCCATCTCCATGTCTCCCTCTTCTCCTCCATCTCGATGTCACTCTCTTCTCCATGTCTCTCCCATGTCTCGCCCCCCGTGTCTCTCTCTTCCCCCCCCCTCTTTCTCTCTCCATGTCTCCCCCCATGACTCTCTCTCTCTTCTTCTCCTCTTCTCCATCTCTCTCTCTTCTTCTTTCCATCTCTCTCTCCTCTCTCCATCTCCATGCCTCTCTCTCTCTCTCTCTCTCTCTCTTCTACCTCTCTCTCTCGCTCTCCCTCTCCCCTCCATCTCCAGGTCTCTCTCCCCATGTCTCTCTCGTCTCCGTCTCCGTCTCCCTCTCTCTCCATCTCCATGTCTCCCTCTTCTCCTCCATCTCGATGTCACTCTCTTCTCCATGTCTCTCCCCATGTCTCGCCCCCCCCGTGTCTCTCTCTCCCCCCCCCTCTTTCTCTCTCCATGTCTCCCCCATGACTCTCTCTCTCTTCTTCTCCTCTTCTCCATCTCTCTCTCTTCTTCTCTTCTCCATTTCTCTCTCTTCTCCATCTCCATGCCTCTCTCTCCTCTCTCTTCTACCTCTCTCTCTCTCTCTCTCTCTCTTCTACCTCTCTCTCTCGCTCTCCCTCTCCCCTCCATCTCCAGGTCTCTCTCCCCATGTCTCTCTCGTCTCCGTCTCCGTCTCCCTCTCTCTCCATCTCCATGTCTCCCTCTCGCTCGCCCGCCTTGTCTCTCTCGCTCGCGCGCCCGCCTTGTCTCTCTCGCTCGCGCGCTCTTTTTTCATTTTCAGCCTACATGTTTCAACAAGAGCTGGAATTCATTCCAATTACTTTAGATAAAAAAAAGCTCTCTGCAGTGCTCGAACAAACAGGAGACGTATTAAAAAAAAAAAAAAAAAAGTATACAAGTGGGGCAAAACACTGCTCTACGCAACGTGAACAAAAATTGGTTTACGCAGTGTTTACTGCAGGCTTAAGAGGGTCTCTGTTTGGCACTTGTTTGAGACAGAGAGAAAGAAATGTTTATTTTCTGTAAAACCAGAGATTCTGGGGTAACTGCCATGCACCAGTTTATCAATGTAAACTAGTTACCTTTGAAGAAAAAACAAACACCGCCACAGCCCTAGACCTATTTTCATCCACAACCTTTATTCTACGCGGGAGACAGTATGCACATTACTGGCACTTTTGCTTCTGTCGCCTTATTCAGAAGCATATTAACCACAGCCCATTACCCAAGCCCCCCCCCCACTCCCACCCGCAACCCGCCGTGGTTGAAGATGACTGCAAATTCAACTCGTCTTCTGACAGACAGCACGTCTGTGATCGGGCTCGAGCGAAATGGAAGCCTTTACGAGATAAAAAGGTCTTCGCGCAGGAAGGATGAAAAACTTTTTCGACTTCCAATTACTCCTTACATTCCTCCTCGCACCTTTTAAAACGCCTTTTATAACATCATGCTAGCTGTTCTGTCATCTCGCTGTCCCTTTGAGCAGAGGAGGGGACAGGAGTGAGGGATATGAGCAGGAAGAAGAAGAGAGGGGAGGAAAAAAAAAAAAAACACAACAGCAGAGTAGTCTGGAGTTCGGAAGTCTGAACCGAAGAGTGCCACAGTTTCCTAACGAGGTTTTAAATGCCGTCGCCATTTATCAAGAATCCTCCGTCTCACCGCAGCTCTGTTCTCTCTCATCATTCCTTTACGATTCCCTCTCTCACACGCTTTATCTTTTCTCGCGATCGCTCTGGTTCCATTACAATATTAGACTGGCAGTGTGTGATGGAGACACTTCGTTTTTGTCAGGCGGACGGTAGGGGTTTGGTGTACTAAAAAAGGTCCTCCCCCCTTCCTGCTCTGTCTCCCAGCAAAGCAGCCTTTGTCTTCATGCAACACCTTTTTTTTTTTTTTTTTTTTTTACAAAAAGGCAGAGATGACAGATGGAGAAAGAAATAGCAGAGAAAAGGGAGTGCAAGAAGGGGAAGAGAAAAAAAAAATGTGGAGAAGCAGCAGATAGAGCCTCTTAAAAGATGTGTTGCCGGAGAGAGGCACGTCATTAACTCGACCATTACTCCTTGGTCAGCACGGGCAGAGTGATGTTCCCTCAGCAGAGTAAAGTGCACTTCTATATTTTATACCATCGCGCTGCTCGGTGGAAGACGAACAGACCGGGAGAAGGAGAAATGTACACGGCTGATGACAGGGACCGGGCGCAGCGCTCCATCCCGGCCACACGGAACAGCTCATGCATTATACAGAGCTCTTGGCTTCAAACACCTCAACGTGTTTCAATCTCTCGACACACACACATTAGTTTCTAAGTGAGGTTTCTTGCTCCCAGGCAATGTGCGGTCCACAGAGGCACCACTGTGCAACGGCGTGAGCAGGAAGCTGATCGATTCCAGACCAGATGCAGAGGGAAATAAATCGTAACCGTGTTTATCCAGTTAGTCCGCGCGTGCTCGTATTGTTTTCTGTGAAAACGCTGCGACGCTGCACATCACTACGCCACTAGAGTCACCTGAGAAGCTGCTTTATTCTCGTATTCATGCTGGTTATATGATAGTCATGTGGTACCGTTTGGTATTAAACAGAAGGCTGATTCGATTTCAGAATGAGAAGTCGCGAATCAGTCCTGCAGTCGGTGCGACGCGGCCGAAACGCACATGAAGGAAGACACACGTACACAGGATACGAAGAGACAGGAGACAAAATAGTCGGCGCACACGTGTGGTATACACATGCAACGTGACGGACACAAGGTGGAACATGACAGACACAACAAACTGCCTTACACCAATACCCACAATCCCCTAGAAGAGGATGCCCAGGACACCGAGTTATGTTGCTGTTCAGCACTTTGTGTCACTTCTACACATGCACTACACATGAGTGGGTGTGTACGAGTAAGCGGGAAAAAAAACAAACAAAAAAAAAACAGGATGCTTAAACCATATATTGTAAACCTGTGTGTGTGTGTGTGAGAACAGAGTAGCCGATATTCAGAATACTCCGAGTGTGTGTTTTTTTTTCTAATGCATGTATAAGCGTGTATTCTCACTCACCCCTGACGAACACAGAGACCTGGTCCTTGCCGGTGCCGAGGACGTTTGTCACCTCGCAGATAAACGTGGTGTTTACAGAGTCGTCCACCTTCCGGACGGTCAGTTTGTTCTGGGCCACCTCCACCGAGTCCGGCATGAAGCCTGAGCTCCTGTCAGGGAACATTACAAACGTTGAAATGACATTAAAGCAACGCTAGCAAAGCAGTCCTGCACTGCGACACAGCGCAAGCGCAATCGTTATAGGAGTGTTTCCCTTGCGGAGTCAAATAGGTGAATGATTCTCACAGGGGAGAGTTCACGGAATCACTAACGAACAAGCTTATCTGATCAAGAAATAGAACACGAGGACATTGCTACAAACTGAAAGCCTTAAAAGGGGTAGTTCACCCAAAAGTGAACATTTTGGTTACTTGGGCTGTAAAATAGAGAGACAGATATCTCCCCAGGTTTCATTAAAAACGTCGTGATTTGTGTTCTGAAGATGAACGAAAGTCTTTTGGGATTGGAATGACACGAGGGTGAGGGACTGATGACAGAATTTTCATTTTTGGGTGAACCACCCCTTTAATGCCAGACATTAACGAGGAGTTTCGTTTTAGAAAACTGAGAACAGAGCATACACGGGTTGTGCAAAAGTGGTTTACGGGGTGAATTCAGGCTAACGGGAAGTGATCAGATGCTGATCGAGTCTTCTAAGCGAGCTCATTAAACATCATTAGACAGTAATAATCAGCTTTGCCATGGTGCATGGAAAAGTAGCGTTACTCACATCTTCCAGTTCACAGTGGGTGGAGTGGGGTTCCCCTGATACTGGCAGGTCAACACCACGTTTGTACGGCCTACATACCAGTTATTGTCATATCCTACAATCTGCACCTGAGGAGGATCTGGGAGAGGGAGGGAGGGAAGGGGAGAGAGAGAGACCATGTTTACCTGGTGCCATTGCAACTCAGCACAGAGGTTTGTGTTTGAACAACTAAAACAACACAAGCAGACATGCAGACAGTACAGCAACCCACACTACAGCTTTCTGAGACTCTCGGAGACGAACAGGCTTTACTCTGACATTCTTTTGTATTGACGGGCTACTGTTCACCGTTCACTCAAGCGTACCCGAGAGTCCGCATAAGAAGCCAGGCAGCAATCTGGAAATAATTAAATCTCTTGAGACTCATCTTATTCTGCAAAAGAAGGGAAAAGGCAACAGACGTACATTGGACCACCAGTTTCATGGGGTAGTTCTCGGCTCTGGCCAGTGTGCGGTGTGACACCACGCAGGTGATCTCCTTGCCGTTATCGGCCGCCGTGGGCGTGAAAAGATACTCGCTGCGCACCGTCACCGTGTTGTCAGAGTTGCTCGCCTGGACCGGTGCCGTCCCGTTGCCGCTCAGATTAGTCACCCAGGTGAGGGTTGCCGGTGGTCGTCCGTTGGCCGACACGCACTGCGCTACGGGGACGGGAGAATTGCCGGCAGTAACGGTGATGGGTGAGGCCGAGTTCTCGGGTTTGGCTGGAAGAAAGGGCAAATGAGAAAAGAGGAGTTTTCGACCTTGATTTCACAGGGCACTTTGACAGAGGAGAGAAAGAGAGGAGAACGGGAAGGAAGTAAACATCGAGGATTGGATTGCTTCTTGCACAGTGCTCACATTGTACACACGTTCCTCTTGGAGAAAGACATCAAAGGGAAAGAGAGGGGAAAAGCGACGGAGAAAGACAGGAGAGAAGCAGCCTCTCAGAATGATAAGCAGGCAGATCAATAGCACAGAGACACACAGAGAGAGAGAGAGAGAGAGCCTGGTCAAGGTTACTGCCATGCTTCACACATTAACAGTGGTCCGATTGATCTGACAATATCATGCATCATGAAATCCAGTAACAGCCTATAGGACAGGGGACACAAATATTTAATCCAAACACACACAGTCATTCCTGTATGCTCACCTAGTAGGACGAGGGAGGTTACCCCCTTTTCGTTTCCGGTCGGGTACGCGGCGTACTCGCAGACGTAATTGCCCTCATCTGTCAGAGCAATGTCTGTGATCTGAATAGTTGGATTTTCCAGAGACGGTGGGTCCACTGTGAAACTCACCCGCCCCTGCACTGGGGACAATGGGTAATTGACCCCAAAAGTTGGATGAAACACTGCAATGTTGGTCCGAAGCCCAGAGCTATTCTCTAAAATCCAAGACACCTACAGAGGACACAAATAATGTTAAAATTGCTCAATACATAGATTAGGCTGCTTTATTAGAGATACAGGACTCACAGGTTGCAAAAAACACACACACACACACACACAGATTAATAGAGCAGGGAAGGATCACAAACAACTTCCTCCACTAGGATATCAAGCTCAGTTAGAGAATACATCTGAACTGTAGTGCGTGTGTGCGTGAGAGAGAACGAGCATGCTTATGGCCAGGTTGGAGATAAGGAAGTGACCTCTGACCTGAGTGAGCTGGGTCTGGCCTTTGTCAGGAAACTGACAGCGCAGGGTCACGGTCTGACCCGGATAGGACACCACTTCCGGCTCCACCTTCACCTTCTGAGCCAGTGTGCCTGCAGAGGAAGAAGCGGGGCATGAGAACACAGTTCCAACTCTTATTTTGGTTCGGTTTCAACCGCGGACTGTGTGTGTGTGTGCGTGCGTGTGTGTGTGTGTATGTGTGTGTGTGTGCGTGCGTGCGTGTGTGTGTGTGTGTGTGTGTGTATATACATGCAAATGCCCGAGTGCATGTACTATATGACTGAATCAGTGTAACGGAAAATCTTTTCTGATCTAAATTATTCATCATCCTACAACACACTGATAGGAAACATCCTGCAAGTCTTCCAGTGTGTGTGTGTGTGTGTGTGTGTGTGTGTGTGTGTGTTTGTGTGTATGAACAGGGGGAAAATCAATGAAAAAAAAATAAATCCCATAAAAGCAAACATCTGTTTTTCAAGAAACCCTTTTCTGTGTTACATCAAATAAAAAGTTAATGTCGTACCACTCTGTAGGTGTCTGAAGGAGAGAGAGAGAGAGAGAGAGAGAAGAGAGAGAGAGAAGCCTGCCTGCTGTATAGGTTAACTCCGCTTTTAATAACAGTCAGTGAAAACCTCCCTTCACTTTTTTGGGCCAACATTTGGGCCAACATTTCACTTCCAGCAGAAAGGGGAATAACCGAAGGGGCATTCTTGCTTTCTTCTCCTTTTCTTTTAAATTTATTTATTTATTTATTAAAATGACTTTTCTAATTTGGAACATACTTCAGCTATAATTTTTCAGCAGGGTCTCAAAGGTCCTGAAAAGAGGGAAGGGGGGAGGGGTTCTCGTATTTAGCGTTTGAGCCCTTTCTGCTGTACTCATGTTCGATGCACGAGAATCGAAGAGGGCTTTGGCTGAATGCACGTTGTGAGGTCACATGACGCGTCTTGGAAATCTGTGGTTTTGAAAAATCGTATATATTGTGGAGGTTGACTGTTTTGATCACCCAAAAAAAAAACCCCAAAAACCCCCAAACCCCCCCCTCAAAAACCCCGTGAAATCCTGGAGGGACCGATACTGATAAAACAGCCGAATTATGAGAGAATAGTAAACAGACAATTGGAGAAGAAATAACTTCTGAAAATCTGAAGATACACTTCTGCAAAAGGATTCTATTTTTATTCACACCACAATGCTTTCGAAATTCTCGATTCAGATCGGTCAGAACGGGACACGTTTTCAAATCTCAAGCACGTTATTTCTTGCAATGAACAGACTTTAGACTACAAGTATAAGAAATGTTGCCAGCCATATAACACGGGTCGAAAAAAACAACATGGAAAACTTCAAACAACTTGATTTCACCACCCCCGGAACTCGAGAGCACCTGCGCCCTCTGAAATCTTAGGCTGTTTGAACATGTTTTAAAACACATAACTGTTGCTACGGTTACGCCTGTCGTCTGCACTACTCCGGCGACTTTTGGAAACAAAGGCGTGGCTCCGCCCACACTCGCCCCCTGATTGGCTCTTCTGGATCATCGCGTATCCTTCCCTGATTCGTCGAACCTCGGCCGTATGACCATTACGCTACCTTGATCGTGTACACAACAACAACATGGAGACTGAACCGCAAGCGTTGCTGGCTTTGTCGTCATTCTGAGCAGCCATTGTGCAGTTACATTCTGTATTTTATATAACACTGCAGCGGTCTACACGCGCAAGATTACAGCGGTCGACAACAAAGCGGCGTAATCCCTACGTGGAACGCCGGTTTCGACTAGCAACCAACTTCCTGTTTACGCGTGCATGAATGGTCATGTGACATGCGTATTCGGTCGTGTAGTGTAGATGGAGATTTAAAACACACTACTGTGAACAGGGCCTTAGGGGAAACTGAGTAATGCCAAATCACAGCTTCAGATCAATGTAATCACTCTAGTACAGGTGGAGCGCATTATATATATATATAAGGTTTCTGTGAGATGTTTATTTAACAGTTGAATGGAAGGAGTCTCCAGTGTCGGTGCTTTGTAACAGTCGGGTGAAGGTAAAGTTGTTTTCATACACGGGGAAAAATAAAATAAAATAATCATTGCGAGAGAGCGTTCCTGTTCCGCACTACCATGACGAGCTCGACGTTTCTGCGTTAGTAACTATAACTTGCAGAGTTACGCAACGTGACTACAAACGGGGGGGAAAAAAAAGAAAGAAAAAAGTGTGTCGTTCATGAATGAATAAAAATTGCAATCACTGGCAACTATCTGTGTGTAAGCACTTCTGCATGCTAACCGCTTTCTGCTTAGTGTTATTCTTTTTCTAGACACAACAGCAGCACGCCATGCCGTGTTTCGTTCCTTATGAAACGAACACCGCTATCGTAATCCGCGTAATAGGCGTACGGCCCACCTCTAACGCATCGCCCCATGTTCCTCGGGTCAAGCATGATTTAACACCTTGAAAGGTACATTAAAATTGTAATTCCGGAGGTCTCGGCACAGTGCTAAACACACGTTCATTAGCAATGACCAATAGGGAACTGAGAGTGGGAGAGAAATACATGGTACACAAGCAAAGACAGGAGAGTGTGTGTGTGTGTGTGTGTGTGAGAGAGAGAGAGAGAGAGAGAGAGAGAGAGAGAGAGAGAGAGAGCAGAAGCTGTGTGTCATTGCTGTTCCATTTTACAGTGCTGTCATGCCTGCAGGTAACACTCTCTCTCACACACACACACACACACACACACAAACAGGGCACGGCTCTGATGTAAATCCCACAAACACCTTCCTGTCCTTTTCCGAGGCCTGTCACCAATCATCATGTCTCTCTCCATCTCCTGTATGCGCGCGCGCACACACACACACACACACACACACCCCCCGGTGGACAGAAGGACACATCGCCCATATGAACGCTATAATGAAAGCCTAGGCTGAGTGACATTTAAATTTCCTCTGTCGTCTTTTCATCCCCGAGGAACTATGCAAAAAGCAAAATAAGCCGTACAGAACTGATGAGCCGAGTGACCGAGCGACTGCGAAGAGAAAATGCGTGTCAGACAGGAGTCAGAGCAAGAAAGGAAAAGGGAATATAAAAATAAATAAATAAATAAAAAGAGTGTGGGGTTTTGTGTGGTATGAATTCCATATTCTATGGACGAGCGTGCGTGTTCACATGGCGTCTGGAGCAGTGTGCCCTTCGATTCGACCCCGCACTAGTCTGCTGAGGAGAAAAGGCAGCGGAATACAAGTCTCCCTCTCTCTCTCGCACACTAAACCGCAGCGAGATGCGACGAGAGCGGCGACAACAGCAAGAACATCTGGGGGAATCTGTACAGAAGAGAAGCTGGTTCGTGTGTCTGCGCTCGAAAGGGTGCGAGTGTGAAAGTGTGTTCGAAATACATTCGACACCTCCGTGTCGGTGTGATGTGTGTGCGTCTGTGAACACGAGTGCGTGTTAGGGTTAGGATTTATTCCTGTACTTATCACACTGCTCTTAACTTTTCAACACACGGATGACAGGACATTCAGAATATAACCGAGACGGTTATGCATTCACATTCAATAAGATATTATCATACGGTGCAACCAGGGCAGAGAGTGTGTGTGTGTGCGCGCGTGTACGTGTGAGAAAGCTGTACACCGATCCCTGATCTTATCAAACACTCGAACCTTCACGCACAGGCAGTCCGAGATCACCCCCTCCCACACACCCACAATAACTGAAAGCACAGAGACAGACAAACACCCAGTCTGAAGCATGTAGCAATAAGCTGGCTGTTTATACAAGCAGAACACATTCTGGAGAAAAAAAAAAAAAGAAATAAATAATACAATTAAAACACACACACATTTCCACATGACATTTGGATTTCTCTGTGCATGCTACATTATTCATCCTGCCCCAGGGAGAAAAGGATGTGGATTGCGAAAGTGACGGAGCATGGGATCCATAAAAAAAAAAAAAATAGTTTAAAAAAAAAAAACGTGCCTTTTCGGTTGCTGTGTTCCTATAGATAGTAATCGATTTTCTTCGCAGCTCTCACCTCAGCCATCCTGTTGACGAAAGCTGTCGAGTGCACAGACGGCCAGCTCTGCAGCATAAGGAAGCTTTTTAAAAAGTTCCTATATATATATATATATATAAAAAATAACTATATAACTACCCACAAGGTGGGTGCCAACGTTATCGTGCACACGTTCACACGCTACGGACAGTTCGGAAATGCCAATCAGCCCATCGCTTGCGTACGTGGTTTGCATGTCATTGTTGGTATTACAGAAGTTTGTTCATTGTAATTATTTCCTCGGGCAGCGTTACATTTCACGTTTTTTTATTTTATTTTTTCCGTCAGTCGTCGATCCTAGTGGTTAGCACGTTTAACTCGCACCTCCAGGGTTTGGGGGTTCGAATCCCACCTTCGTCTGGTGCGTGCGCGGAGTTTGAGGGTTCTCTCCGTGCTTCGGGGGGTTTCCTCACCCGGTCCAAAGACATGCGCTGTAGGCTGAGTGGCATCTCTAAATTGTCCGGTGCGTGTGTGAACGCGCGCACGAGGAGTTGGCATTCTGTTCAGGGTGTCCCGCGCCTTGCGCCCGGAGTTCCCTGGGATTAGGCTTCAGGCTCCCCGCAACCCTGTGCAGGACACGCGGTATGGAATATAGATTCATCACCAATACACCAAAAGCAATATCTTCATGTACAGTGTGAATAGCTTGTGCAGTATTCTGGATAAGTGTCCTAACTTGCCATAAAATAGGATGATCCGGTTATTGGCAAGCGTGTGAGCTTTGCTGTTTGTGCTTGTGCACAACACTGACCACTCCCATGTTCCAGAGTTACAGCTGTGAGCTTGCGTAGGGCCACATCTGTGCCACTTTATTAGAAAAACCGTGCAACACTGAGGAACTTTAACTGGCCTGCAAAAAAAAAAAAATTATATATATATTTATTTATTACTATTTTTTTTTAAAATCTCCCGGCCCAATAGAAAACTCAGAACAGTGGGGAGAGGAACCAAAACAGGCAAAAATTGGCGCTTGGGATCGTGCAGCCGATCAGCGGGACCAGGGTGGCGTCCTGACCCGACAGGGCGGATGCTGTCAAGGCAAGCACGTGTTTCGGAAGAAATAACACGTGCGAACTAAATTGTTGCCGAGGGAGCTTATTATCCCTACATGTACACAGCTGTAAATATGAAAAACGCTAACATGAGGCTACTCATCGTTTTTCGTAAACACACCCCAGCAAAAACTAAACTACGACCAACATTTAGAGTTAAACAGTTTCAAAACCTGCGCTCCATATGTGCGGCAGTAGGGCGGAGATTAAAATCTCGTCCTGGTATGCTTTTGTTAACTGGCGAACAAAAGGCATTCTTCATCATCCCACAAATGACAGTTTTGGAGTGCCTTACATTCGTGCCTTCTTTGTCAGTAGGGAAGGCTCACGTTAGGATTTCATACACACTACTAACTTCTGCAGTTTTTCAGTCCTACTTATCGGTTCAGGACCTAATGCTGGAAGAAACTACGTTCGAATTATTTCTCTTGACAGATATGTCTAGCAAACCCTGCAAAGCAATGACGCAGCCTAGCGAACTAAGAATACGGCGCTGTTTTTTTTTTTACGTCGAAATAGAGCGTTCGCAGACTGCAATACATCCGGAGATTTCTTTCTGTCCCTCCAGGAAATGAACACGAAAACCGAGCAAACTCAGCAGGAGTAGCGAACAGGAGTACCGACGAAGATCACTGCGAAAGACAGTGCAAGTTGTTTTTGGCCGCAACAATAACACATGCACACACAAACAAACAAAGACACTACCACCACCATGTGCTACCCTCTACCACCACACAGAGGAGTCTGAATGATTTGGATCATGAGCAGATCCTTTCTTTCTCCACAATGAAAATGAAACATTTTTGACTGCAACAATCACAAAAACACAAACAAAAGAAGACACCTACACAAAATCCTGTACCGACCGCATCCCGGGACCTGTACCGACCGCATCCCGGGACCTGTACCGACCGCATCCCGGGACCTGTACCGACCGCATCCCGGGACCTGTACCGACCGCATCCCGGGACCTGTACCGACCGCATCCCGGGACCTGTACCGACCGCATCCCGGGACTTGCTCAGCGAGTGTTTCGCTACATTGCTTACACTGTTACACGTCATGCTTTCATTACACGACTGACAGTAACTGATCTCGGCTACTTGACTAAAACGCGACCACACCTTTGAACTTTGTCTTGTCGTCTCTTGCATGAGGATTGTATGAACAGCTTTGAAGTGTAAACTTGTACTCGTCTACGTGCCAGTTGTCTCGGCGGTCCGTTCTGCAGAACGGTTCAACGCTATCGAAACCCCGCACAGCTCAAAACCGAGCACTTATATCCCCAAACATTCCCCCTCACCACGCCTTCTCTGTTTTTATTATCGTCAAGGTTTTCTTTTTAAAAAATGTATGGATTATTATTATTATTATTATTATTACTAGACTGCTCACTAAACGGCTATAGAGGAGATTCGATTCAGTTTTATTTACCCGTTATACACAAAAAAACAGAGGAAACGTCAGTCACGGGACTTGCATGCTGATTTATGATGACAAGGCGAGTTAATGCCGTCAGTGTCGGAAAAAAAAAAACGTTCTAGCTGGCAAATGAGAGTAATGTGGACTAATAGGATCTTGATTGATTTTGTAAGCATCATTGCCTCTGATCAATCTCGTGTCGGCGTCTCTCTTTGACGACTTTGAAGTCACGCCTGCGAGCGAGAAATACAGCTGTGGGAGAAATACAATGAGAAAATCATTAAGTGCTTGAATTGTAAAAAAAACAAAGGAGGAGAGCATGTAGTCTTTCTTTCGCCTTTCTTCCTGCTTCTTCCCCTCCCTCCTCTCTTCCTGTCTCACACACACACACAGTGTAAGAGGATCCTCCTCCACAGGTGTGGTATAGGAGGGAACAGGACATGAAGCTCTTTATGCTGCCTAAAGCTTCATTACAGTATAAAGCCAAAGCTCAAAGGACCTGCTCACACTTTACACAATGCCCTCCAGTCTTTCACCATCCAACGGCAACACACGCTCTCACACTATGGTCTCCATGGATACCTCCATGGATGGCAGGCGTGTATTAGATTTGAGTTGATCCTCTAGAAGGGGCGCTACAGCAGGAGCACGGAGGAATCGTAAAGCTCATCTATCCAGCTGTTAACATCACGCTGCAAGGGTCACGGAGCAGAGGCGCAGACGCGACATCGAATAAGGTAAAGGGCTGGTAAAAACGTGATGGAAAATATTCTCAGTCAACTGCCGGCACTGGTGTCTTACTCCGTTTCATTACCTGAAAGATGAAACCCGACTAGGTTAACGAAAAAAAACAAAAACACACAAGCAAAACAAAACAACGCCACCTCGACTCAGAATTCCCACTCGAAATCTCAGGGCGGCGGTCTCCTCAACCCCAAGAAGGACTTCCTACCTTAAAATGAGAACTGGGAGAGGATACGCATCCTAGCTTGTTGGGAACAAAAGGTGAACGTAGACGCGTCTATGGATTTCCCCCCGCAGCCCAGCAGCTTGGACGCACAACGATGGCGTAAAATTTCCAAGTTCTAAGGAAATTCGAAGGCAGCGAGAGTCACACGGTAACACGCTGACCCTTTAAACGTACCAGTGCTTAATCTTTATGCAGACTGTAAAATAAATCCTCCCCCCCATACACTTCGGAATGTGGAGTCACGCGGGCCGGGAATCGAACCGCCAACCCTACGATTAGTGGACAACCCGCTCTACCACCTGATCCACAGCCGCCATCCATATTTTTCCAAAAAACAGTTGGCCGCAACTATCACCAAAAAACAACAAACACCATGACACTACCTCCACCATGATTCACAGATGAGCTGGTGTGATTTGGATCATGAGCAGATCCTTGTCCTCCACGCTTTACTACAGGTTAATCTTGGTTCCACAACGTTTGTGGCTCGTCTAATCTGGCTGTCCGATTCCTACCGCTGCTGCTGAGGGGTTTGTATCTTGCACTACGGCATCTATAAACCCCAAATCCTGTACGGACTGTAAGATCACACGTCGATTTTCTTAAATCGTCATACCCTCACTGAGCGCTACGTTCATTAATCTTGTCTCAAACGGAGTAAACCTTGCTTAATTAGGAACAGATGGGTCTGCTCAAGCAAGAGACAGAGTTATTGAATTAGGATAGCCTATACGCTGTTAACCTAATGAACTTAGCAGTCTAATCACGAGCTATACGGTAGAAGTTACAGAGCATTCAATAATCTCGGTTAATTAGCTTGGTGGTTTTCCCTCGGATTCTTAAACTGGCTGCTAAACGGAGCTCCTCTTTAGACACGTTTTCTCGACGTTTCAGTAAAAGGAGTGAACGCTGCCATTTTAGATCCAGAAACATTCGGATAAGCGCCTTAGTTACGCTTTCAACTTGGCCCTTATTTATCGGCGTAGCTGTACTTTATTGTTCGATGAGGCGTCGCGGCAAAAAAGCCGAGCTGTTTCAAAAGGTTCACGCATACGCGCGCACAGGATCTTGCGCGTTAATTAAACTAGTGCTCTGTAATTAGAGTGAGAAGGGAGAGAGAGAGAGAAATCGGCGGTGGATCAAATCAGTAAATGCGTGTGTAAGGAACGCAGATATCTCCAAGCTCCTCTGCAGTCAAATAATAACCGTGCACCTCCGACGGCAATGAGCTCCATCTGCTAGCGAAGGCAAATACACACTGCTACATCTGAACACACACACACACACACACACACACGCACAAACACGGGGCATTAAGCTGTTAAATGAGCCGGCTTGCAGCGTCTCAGTCAGAGGATGTGAGTGAGATTAGGCGGAAGCTTCTGGTATTAACCGCTGCTGATGATTAGGAGCGGATCATCCTGGATTTCCATCACACATGCACTCCCGCAACGTCAGAAAAAAGGCTAATTACACTACACACACACACACACACACACACAGACACAGAGAGAGTCAGAAAGACTGAGGGAGGTGGAGCAAGGCAGAGGCAGCGCAGTGAGAAAGATTTCAAACAGGTCTGAGGATGATCACGTGAAAGATCAGATACTGTGTCGCCTTGTACGATCAACCCTGGCAGCATCTCGCTCACCCACACAGAGATTCTCTGAAACTGGAGTGAAGCTGCTGTTGTAATGTGGGGAGAGAACGAAGGGAGGAATGAAAGAAGGGGGAGGAAATGAGGGCGACTCTGAGAAATGCAACAGCTGCTCCACATCAGATCAGAGTCATCAGATACTCCCAGAGAGAGAGAGAGAGAGAGAGAGAGAGAGAAAGCGCATGAGTGAGTGTGTGAGTGAGTGAGTGTGTGGTAAAAACAGATCGAGAAAATGGAGCTGTGAATATGAAGGAGAGAGACGGACAATTGGTGGGGGTGGGGGGGGGAGATTGTAAATTGGAATTGTAAAGCAACAGACACAAAGGTGAGGGGTCACTGGAGTAAGGGGTATGCCAAGTCTCCATGGTAACTGACGAGTTAATCCCGGTGCACCCTTCCAAGTTAGAGTCTCCGCTCTCCAAGAGCGCGCACACACGTAACGAGGTAGGAATCCGTGTTACCTTTACCCCATGTGGTCCGTCTGTCCCTCTCTTCCCCTTTATCTACCTCTGTACTGATTGATCTCTGACACATGCTGATAGCAAAACATTTACTACAGGACCAACAGCCATTGTCCTGCTCCATCTCTGCTCTTCCTTCTACACACACACACACACACTCGGACCCCCCCCCAAAAGTCTTTTCCTTTCCCATCTGTACTTATCTCTCCTCATCAGGCTGCGTCTCGCTCCACTTCTTGCATCCTCTCTCCACCCATCTGTCAATCTCTCTCTCTCTCTCTCTCTCTCTCTCACACACTGAAGGTACGTTTACACGAAAACCATGCCCTAAAAACGGAAAAGTTTTTCCCCCTTTGCATTTTTGAAAAGCGTCGTGTACAGACGCCAGCGCTGACAAAACCATCCCTATTCACACGGATCCGCGAAAACGACTAAAAACGCTGTATTATGCATGCGACGATCTGGGAAAGACCGCCCTATAAACAAATTCAAGTCAACATGGGAGCTGTGGGTTTTCTGGATAAAAAGCACAAGAAACGTTTACGTTTCTCAAACCATTCCAATACTTTAGGCTCTACATGGAGTCTCCAGTTACTCAGATTCTCGATAGTTGAGACATGGAAAATGATTCATCGTCATAAAGAATTGTGAAAACTCGCGCTTGTCGAGCAGAGACTCGGCTTAGGTTTCTTGGTTAATAAATGCTGAGATGTCCCTAACGCAATATAATTTGATGTACATGAAAAGGGTTCTCACTGTGGAAATGGAGGTTTCTGTCTTCACCCTCGTCTTTTAGCTTTTCCTGTTCTCCAGGTCAGAATTCTGTTAATAAAGCTCGTTCATTTTTAAATACTGACAAATATCAAAACAGTGCAGCTTTACAAATCAAATAGTGAGACACTGGCAGTGCGTTCGGTATTTTATTAGCAATGAAAGGATACAGATGTGCTCCAAAACAGACAATTACGAAGATAATTCTGGGATTTTAATACGCTTGATCGGCGTAGACTACGTTTGAATAATAATTTGCCGTATGTAACAAATGCGTCTGATGGTCGTAGTACTGATGCAGAAAATCTACACTTTGCTGGAGAAGCGTCGATAAACTCAAAATCACGAGAAGCACATACACGGTCCTGTGGTCTTGAATGTCTCGAGCACGTGCCTATAGACTGAACGCGTCATACGTGTGCGTGTGACGCCGTCGTTTTCATCGTCTTCAAAAACGTTGAAAGCTGCTTTCGGATGTTTGCGTTTTCAGAGCCCGGGACGCCATCGCCGTGTAAACCAACAGCCATGAACCACATGAAAAGTTTTCCGTTCTTAGTTGAAAGCGTTGTGTAAACGGCCCCTCGGTCTGCCCTCTCTCCATCCGTTCCCCTCATCCTCCACCTTTCTCGCTCCGCAAGGAGGTGACCGCCACCTATTTGAGAAGTCTGTATGTGTTTTCCCATCAGCTTTTCCAGCCAGGGAAGGTTTGATAAGGCAGACAGACTTTATCATCAAAAGCATGTTTTCTCTCTCTCTCGCATCTCTCTCGCTCTCCCCCTGCATATCTATCTGCCCCCCCCTCTCTCACTCAATCTCTCTCTCATTTAAATACAGAACTTTAAAAATATCTAAAGTGTTGATACACGGCACGTTCATCACGGTTTACGAATGCGGTGCCCGAGTTTTCGTTTGCGCTCCGCAAGTTTACGTTCGCCATTCGCCATTGCACCTCACGTGCGTCCGGGCCTGGACAGCTTAACTCTCATTGGCCAGTGAGATTTGGATCGACAGCTCGAGTGTGCAGCTGAGGAGGACGACGCTCCGTGCCGCTTCTGAGAGCTCATCTCGTAAAATAGTCGTATGAGACTACCCAAACATCAAATATAAATTACAAACTGATATACTGACTAAGCAACTAAGGAAGTCATTTCCTCTACAAGTGCAAACACTATGACTATACAGAGAACCGCATGCAGAACTCTCTTCAAAATTCACACCATTACGGTCTCTACTTCCTGGACAGGAAGCTGTGGATCCAAATCTCACTGGCCAATGAGTTAAGCTGTTAAGCCCCGCCCACACATGAGGTTTGTGCCAGAAAGATGAGCTTAAAACCTCACGACTTACTTCAAAGGAAAACTCAAAACCGTTTCTTCTTCTCTCTCTCGCTCATCGTATATATTTCTGTTTCTTAAAGAGTTACCTTCAACACTTTAGGCGCACATGTAATTCCATATGGGATGAGTCACAGCCTCAGATGCCCCACCCATTGTGTCTGGTATTTGTTATACAGTTACAACCGTCTGAATCTTCAAAGTTGCGATCTGATAATCTAATCACACTTCCGTTCCACGTTGCTGTAAACGAGCATGATCTGGTCACTGGGGTTTGGAGAAGTACAGCATCCTGTCTTTAACAATTACAAAGTTTGTGGTGAGTACACACAAAGGGGTTTGCAGTGACAGCCACTTCCTGTTAAAAATACCCAGGACCTGGGTGTTGAAACGCGCCAGGAAAGTACCAAACTCTCTAGAAAAAGCTAGACGACTGGCATGCAGTAGTGGATTGGAGGACATTTCACTTGCGCTTTATTCTATGCGGTGAATGTGTGTGAGGATTATCGAGGTCACACGCGCCCGGCATTTGAACACAGGATGCAAATCACGTTACGTTCTTGCACGCATTCGCTCGTACGCGGAACTCGGAGACAGACATGCAGGATACAAGCATGGGATTGATGTCGGGTCTACACTCTCAGCTCTGATTTTGACACTGAACCAAAAATGCATTATGTATTTTGATATAATCGATCAATTAGGTCACAATATCATTTTAATATGAAATTTGGTCATATCACCCACCACTACTCAGAAAGAAAATTTCTGTCACATGATTTCCTGACAAAATGACGTATTTATAAAAAAAAAAAAACAACCCTTCCAGTTTGAGAGACCCAGTGGAACACTAGCCTATATTAAGCTCCTCCACGTCCTCTCCTGCATGCGTGTTAAAATGCTGATGTTGATGTTTAACCAGCTGTTGCAGCTATAATGACTCGATCGACAAACTCTATCCATTTTCCGCCCGTAGTCCCTTGTTCCTTTCGCTGTGAAAACGGTTTGCATCACCTTCCCAATGCTGCCTCACTCTTACACCTCCTACTGCACCCAGCCATTCCTCTATCCATCCATCCATGTCTTCCAGTGCGTCTGAATAAATAAACTCAGAATGAAGAGGCGAGGACAGGAAAGCAAAAGTAGGACAGCACAACCTGGGACTCACCCCTGGTCCCTCTCCATGGAGAGGGAAAGAGAGAGAGAGGGAGAGATGGGGGAGAGAGAGGGAGAAGAAAGGTAAGGGAGAGAGAAGGAGAGTGACGGAGAGGGGGAAAGAGATGGAGAGAAGAGAAGGATCAAGAGAGGGAACGAGAGAGTGAGAGGGAGGGAGAAAGAGCGAGGGGGATGACGTGTGGTTAACAGGCAGAGATCCAGGTAAGAGCAGAGAATTTTTTTTTTTAAATGAAGGATAGAAGAGAGTGGGGGAGAGAGTGAGGAGGAGAGGTGCAGAGAGAAGCAGCCTATTAATAATCTATAGCAGATAAAGCTTTACAGCATCAGTACAAGGAGACGCAGAAGGCAACAGAAAGGTACAGGGTAGAGAAACAGCTCGGTGTGTCAAACTCATAAGTGCAACTTTCCTCATTATACCCAGAGTTGCCCACCCCCCCCTTCCCTGTTTTCCTCTTCTCAGACAGACATGCAGGCCTGCTATAAGCATGAATTATGATCTCCCTCTCTCTCTCTCTCTCTCTCTGACACACACACACACACATACAAATAGATACACAAACAAACAAACAAAACTACCAGCTCAACCGCCTCTACTCATCATCCAGCGGAAAACAAACACGAACGCTAAACCAAATCCAGTGCCATCTGGCCTGAAACAGACAGCGCGCTCTGTGACCGCTGAGGGAGCACGGCGAGGCCGAAGCTGGCCGATTTAAGAGCGCGCCGTTCCCGAAAGAGTACGGCGTGTGCCAGCAGAGCGACGGCAACGCCGCCGAGGGACGCGACCCTTCTGACCTAGCGTGAAACGTGAAATTGCTCAGTCCCCTATTCAGCCGTATCACGCATCACGACAACGGCCCGGTCATCCTGTTAGATGAAAAGAAAGAAAGCGTCACCTATGTGGGACTAATCGCACTGATCTCGCAGATAATGCAACACATTGTATGCTTAAAAAATTTTTTTAAATAAATAAAAAAAACACGAGCACAGGGAACGAGCATTAATGGCTGTGACAGAGTGTGCCATTACTTTCAATCCTACACCTTTATTTGCTTCTTTTTTCTTTTTTCACTCTCTCTCCGCGATTTGGTTTGACGGCTGAAATGAACACCAGGAATTTTTCCACACATAATGGCACGTTCTGGTGAATACTGTCATGTCAGTGAAGCTTACTGAACTGGAAAGAAAGGGGAGGGGGAGAGACAGAGAGAGAGAGAGAGCGCGAGAGAGAGAGAGAGAGAGAGAGAGAGACAAAAGAATGTTTATTCATCCTTGCCTCCAGTGAAGGAAGCCACAAGTGCTACCCTCTCATTTATTCTAAATGTCAACCTCTTGAAGAATGAGAGAGAGGGAGAGAGACGCCCACACAGGTAAATGATACAACACAGAAGCTTGTGACTTTCTGTCTCGCGCACACACACACACACACACACACACACACACACACAGTGTATAACTGATGGAAGTAGGGCAGAAACAATGGACGCTCTGTTTCTGCATGGTCACCGTACCTGCTGCTGGTGTACAACGCAAACACACACAACACACACACAAACCCCTTCACATTAGTGATCAATTTCAAATACATCTGCTTGTCTCCAACTCCAACTCCCTTTCACACAGCCTCGCACAATGTCAGCGCCACACAATGAAGCGCTCTCGGCATTAATCATAAAGCAAGTCCAATACAGTGAAGCCCTGGAACATTTGTGCTCTTTATCTCTTTCCTGAGGCAGAAGGTCAGAGTGATCGAAAGACGCAGACGCGATTGTTGCATTGTCTCTGGGACTTAACCTTCAACGCTGTAGTAAAAAAAAAAAAAGAACAATACGGAGAAGACGGGAAAGCGCGGCTATAAAAAGAGGCAGGAGAGTCGTGCGAGTTGCACTGCTCTGAGAAAAATTTTTTTGGGGGGGGGGGGCGCAAAATGGTGTCTCGTTTTAGAAGGGACAAAACAGTGAGACCGAGGTAAACAAGACGCCGGCTGTGGCGAGGACGACGAAGATGACAGGAGCGAAGAAGACAGACGGATGTATTACGCGGCCCGAATCAGAGGGCGGTGCAGTCGAGGAAAGTAGGGATGAAAAGGAAAGAGAAGAAGCGAGTGAACAGAAGGGGACGGATTGCACTCGTCCATTAACCGGATGACAGGAATAAATCAGATGAGACAAAACCACAAGAGGAAAAGGATGTTGAGGACAAGCCAAAGTAACACGTGACAAATCGTGAGGCAAATAAAAAATACCTTGGCTCAACTTCAAGTTCATCGACCAAACCTGATTAAGGTTTTTTTTTTTTTTTAAATAAATAAATAAAAATAAACGGAGGAGTTTAACTATAATATTTCTAGATATACTTTCTACTTGAATAGAAAGATAAAGATGACTTTTATTCTGCCAAATCAACGGCATCAAGTACCATTCAGGACTATATAATTTGTAATTACTAAAAAACATCACACTAACGATATCTCAGAAAAGTGTATCACGTAATCGTTTATCGCGATATCTATTATATCGGCATATCGCCCAGCCCTACTCCTTTAGCACCCTTAAGCCTGAACGTCAAATTTCACTCAAAAGCACCGTGTATGGAACCATCTTAAAGGTCAGTGCTGTTTTTCCTCCGATAACGCACTGTGCTAGACATGCTAACAGCATGATCTCAAGGAGCATGCTAACTATAAAAGCAAACAGGATGAGAAAATCGAGGAAGGAAAAAAAAAACAAAGAAACAAAAAACAAACAGTTAGCAAGAAGTGAAGTGAAAGAGACGGAAAGGGTAAGAAAGGTTAGTCTTCAATCCAGGTCTCTTTAGAAGACGAGGGGTAGAGCTACGCCTTTATCCTTGAGAGCCGCTAATTTGGCGGGGCTCAGGTAAGCCAGGTTGACTTGCAAGGGCATCGCTGGCTTTGCTGATCAATACCAGGTCAATAGTGCGATGCCCAGACTGACTCGCAGACACTGGATGGACACATTAAGGACAATGACTGGGAGGGCGGGGGATTGGGGTTGCTCCTCGGGAAGTACAACACTGTACAGCTCTATATTCTCCTCACAGAAGGAGGAAGGCAGGAAAGTCAAGGTTACCAAGGGAATCATCATCATCATCTCCGTTCTCCGAGGTTATTAAAAAGGTGTAGTAGGTATATACGGACCTATCCAGGGAACGGTTCAATTTCTCAAATGCAAGCATGACATAATTAACACCCTCATAAGCGAATGCATTCTTCACTCGTTACATAGTTGCGGGGCCAGGAACAAGACATGTGCCTGCGTGCGTGTGTGCAGAACGAGGTGTGACGGAAGTAATTGGTGTTCGACCTCGAATGTTTCATAATGATCAAACCGCAATGTGGAATCCATTATGCGCTCGCAAATAAAACTCAGGAACGGACGCACACTCAAGCATGGGGCTCGACTTAGTGAAGCCTTTTTCACAGCGGCTTTCTCGATTCTGCCCTCGTTTTTTTTGAGCGTCGTCCCATCCACACCCCCCCCCTCCCGTTTTCTTTCCTCACTTTATTAAACTGGTAGTCTATTAAACGGTTCGTCTTGGTAAGGTGATCCTGGCCTGTTTTCTCTGCTCGACCTGTTCCACTGGCGAGTGCAAGCGCATCATCATCATCAATCTGACTAAACGTATGTAGGTCATTAGTCATGATTGGTTAGAAGACAACATTTCTTCCGATACAAATAAATAGAAATATACAAAGAATTGAACTGCTGCTAAATCGCCGATTGTTTCATTAAATAAGAACTAAAATTAAGCGCTCATTGAACATGCCTACTAATTCATCTGCCATGGTTAAGCAACGCCATTATATTTTGTCATGCGAAGTACCCCAGGGCAGGAACCTCTGAATGGAAAATAAACTGTAATGTAAACATGCATGAAGTTTACATTCATGTCGTCTGTCCGTATGACGTGTGGATTAGTTTTGATAAAAGACCTTTTTTTTTTTTTTTTTTTTTTTAAATCAACATCCAGTCAAACAATTAAGTGACATTCGGAGTGTGTTCATACGTTTCCTACCATGATCTTTATTCTCAACATGAAAGTGAAACTGTATAGAAGACCAGCCCTGCTTGTGATCCTTAGTTCACCCTTCCCTGACACACTCCGCTTGGCTGCCCAGCAGCACAAGAGAAATGATTAAATTATGAGGGTGATTTAAATGGCCATGTCGACTTCATGAAGCTCTGAAGCTGTAAAAGCGGCCTGAGAGCCGACATCTGCTCGACAAGGAGAGGAGAGGAAACGGTGGCAGAAAAGAGGATGTTGAGTGCTGTAAGTAATGATGGAGGAGAAGCATGACAAGAACTTACCAACTTATTATTATTATTATTATTGTTATTATTATTATTATTATCACTGACCACCAATGCTCCCGACAACCCGTCACTGACCACCAACGCTCCCGACAACCAGTCACTGACTACCAACGCTCCCGACAACCAGTCACTGACTACCAATGCTCCCGACAACCCGTCACTGACCACCAACGCTCCCGACAACCCGTCACTGACTACCAACGCTCCCGACAACCAGTCACTGACTACCAATGCTCCCTACAACCAGTCACTGACCACCAACGCTCCCGACAACCAGTCACTGACCACCAATGCTCCCTACAACCAGTCACTGACCACCAATGCTCCCTACAACCAGTCACTGACCACCAACGCTCCCGACAACCAGTCACTGACCACCAATGCTCCCTACAACCAGTCACTGACCACCAATGCTCCCTACAACCAGTCACTGACCACCAACGCTCCCGACAACCAGTCACTGACCACCAATGCTCCCTACAACCAGTCACTGACCACCAATGCTCCCTACAACCAGTCACTGATCACCATTGTACCTAATGCCCAATCACTAAACACCACTGTTCCCAACAAACAACCAACCACTGATCACCACTGTTTGCCCCCGATCACCCACACACCCACCAATGCATTAGAAGCATTTATTTCTTTTCTGTTACCCAACTACTCGCTACCAATGCTTTTTTGTCAGGGTTCTTCAGATAAATTTGAAAACACATGAATAGTTGGTACGATGTACAGTTACTTAGTTACTTTCTGATGCTACGACCAAAGACATCTCTGGTAAGAAATATTAGTCTATTATTTTCAATTCTAATAAAACTCTGTTCCATTATGTTGTTCAGAAGCGCCTTTCAAAAATCTTTTCCTTCATCTTTTGATTCAAATCTTCCTTCTTTAGGTTCTGATTCAAATCTTCCTTCTTCAAACGATCCTGATTCAACAAATATGCAAATTGGCGTTTGACATTGTGGACGACGTCTAGCGACTTTTCGATCACGCATTAGCTACCTTCTCCTGAAAAGACCTGGCCTCGGTTTAGATCCAGACTCTTGACATGACTGATTACGTGTATGTCCAAGACTGGAAGGCCAATGACAAAGCCGGAATTAAAAGGCATCCGCTTTCTACAAATTTAATCAGAAGTTAGACGGTATATACTTGGGAGTTCTCTGAAATGGCCACATAAGAAGCTGCTGTCTGTATTGTTGCAGGTTTGATAGTTATAAAGCCAGCCATAGATGAAATCTGCCAAAGCAGAGTGCAACACAGATTAAGGCTTCGGCTCTGGTCTCTGTACGTGCACAAACACACACTCGCACATTAATCACCAGCTCTTTTTTTTCCCCCCTGCACAACATTCCTGTATTTCTTTTCAATAAACCTGTTCGCTCTTCTCTGGTTTTCTTTATCCCTCCCTCCCTCCCTCCCTCGCTCATTGTCTGACTCAGACACTAATAAAATGCTGGCCTTGAGGTCTGGCTCATGGGAATAATGCACGGTGGTCTGCTTTTTTTCTTTTTCAAGGGGGGTGGGGTCAGTGGGTCAGGCAGAGGGCTATTACTGTGGGGGGGCTGGGCTTAAGATTTGAATTAACCAATGACAAACACATTCTTCAAACAAAAGCAAACTCACACAAGAATGAAGGGTGGAGTAAGGGAAGGAAAGAGCAGCACCCCCAAAGTTACAAATGAGTTCTTAAGCAGAGATTGGGTCTTGTGTGCCAATGGCGTACAGCCTCCTGCATGCTCATCTGACACATTGCCACCGGTTTGCGGTCTATCTTTAAGTGCACTCGATTCTGGAAGTTGTGTGTGTGTGTTTGATTCATACACAAATAAATAAAAGGTCAGTCTGCTTCCCCTTGCCCTCCAAGCAGCCAAAATCTCTCTCCCAACCCCCACGTTTCCGCACTCACACACACACAGCACTTGATGCATTCACGCAGAGCGACATTACTACAGTAGCCCCCCTTGCTTCCCATTGTTTAAAAAACCCCTCAACATCTCCATAGAAACTGGTTCAAGCTTTTTGACTCGTGTTCATAAGCCCAGTCTTAAAGCCTGCGACTGCTGATACGAGGCTCGGAGTGATCGCTTAACGGAATGTGCCTCGTGTTCAATCAAAAACACTTGTTGTCATAAGAATCATTTCAAATGTTCTTGAATTTGATGGTAGAGTCGCGCCAACTGCTAAATCTTTGGTAACTAAAAGTAAGGGTCGGGAAACTGGTATAACATGGTCCAGATGTGGACCCAGCAATGAATTTGGAAAATATTCGTATGGGGAAAAAAAAAAAAAAAAAAAAAAAAAAAAGGACTGACAAATTCAGACGCTTCCAAAAAAAAAAAAAAATCAGCTTAGTTTCTGGAGCAGATCCTCTGTTGCGGCTTGTTGCGGCCAATCACACGCGATTAAAGTATTTGGTTGAAGGCAACTCGCTGGGGAAAGAAAGTTTTCACCGACTCGTATGTGTTTATTTATTTACCATCTCTGGCCTGATTAGTGTGGCCGTGTCAGTGAAGAAAAAACAACAATGTTTAAAGATTACTAGAGAGAAATGTTTGAAACTAGTCAAAACTTTCATTTTCTTTTTGTCAAAAACTTTAACTGCGCAAAAACAATCATTTATGGACGTTGTAATCATTAACCTGCTAATCGCTAACTGCTGAGCATTTAAAGTTAACTGCGGTCACTGTTCAGCCATGTCAGCTCCTTACCCAGACCTCTGTAAACAAGGCATTTTACGTAGCTGGACTGTTCCCATATTTACTTGAATATCCACGTCCAAGAATATCTTAGTCCAAGAGACGCTAGGGACAGGCGATATAGACTTAAAACCAGATCACGATATCTCATGGTATGTTTTAAGGTAATGATGAATATTATTCTTTCCATAACAGCATTTTCAACACGATCAGCATACTGTACAGAGGTTGGTGTTTTTGCCTGAGGTGGTGGAACAAAAAGGTTTTTTTAAAACACACTTTACAAATCACAGATGTTTGATTCACATATTCTGTATCCGAACCGACGGTCCTGCTTTTCTCGCGGAGTAATTCTTCTTCCTCGTCCAGAGTTTGAACTCCGCCTTCCGCCGTGCTCGTTCTACGTGCGAGATGCCCACGTTCCGGCGCGTATACACGTCATCGATGAGGTGACAAATCCTTATCATGGGGCGGATTTGGAGCGGTACGTCACAAAATGGCTAGGGATGGGCGGTACGGACTTAAAACTGTATCACGATATTTTCTGGAGTTGATCGCGATAAAGATCAGTGACGATATAAATATGTTACCGTGCACCACTGTTTTGGGCTACGAGTGATAGCGGTGCTCGAGGGCGCCTCAGAAACACAAACATTGATCTAAAAATAAAGCGGATTTTCTGTAACCAAACCAGTTCCAGATTGTACAGGTAGCTCCTCGTTTAGCGATAAACTCCTCCTCAGCTTCACGTCTGACTTGTTTTCGCTCTGCACGCGAGCTGCGGACGGGTCGCGCACAGAAATACGTAATCAACTACACCTTATCGTTATTATCGCGGGAAGACTGATTCCTACGGTGGGGAGAATTTCTACCGGTATATCGCAATC